>JAQIXJ010001697.1:0-19187 GCA_034700185.1 Phthiracarus laevigatus | reverse complement strand
ATAACCTCTCGCGCTGTTATCACACCACAGTCCACACTCACCTCAGAGGACACACATACAATATCAGTGACCCAACACAGCAACTCATATCAAGATTAACAAGAATGAACATTAGTAATGCGCACATTTTGACTTTGAATCTATTGTTGGCTTACATTATTGATTTCTATTTTTATACAAACAAAATTTTTAATTCTTATTGTTTCGATAAAATTTTTTTATGTGCTTTAAAACATTGTTGTGCACAGTACTTCAGTGAGTCTTAATTTAATTTTTATTCATTCTAGGTTCAGCTGTCGACGAGGCAACATTAATATTGTGCTTATAGACACATGTAGGCGCGTGTCACAACGTGTTTTAGTATAATTAGTAAGACGCGTGACACCTAAGTTTAATTATATTTTCCCAGTTATTAACCATTTTTTATCCGATTTTAGTCATTTTTAACCTGATTTTGCCGATATTTAGTTATTTTTGACCAAATTTAAGCCCCATTTTGCCCCTATTTAAGTCAATTTTACACACTTTTGGCACAATTTTGAGCCAATTTTGACTCAATTTTGTTCATTTTTGCCTGATTATCGTGATATAAAAAAAGTCTATACCCGACAGAGTTACACGAATCCCAAATCAATTCGCTCGACTTTTAAAAAGTGAGCTAATTAAATTAAAGTCTTATTTAAAAAAGGTAAAGTTAAAAAATTAGAACTCATCAGCTATTTTGTTTATAATTTAAACTCTCAATTTTTAAATTGGAATTAAATTTTTAATCTTTTTAATTTCTAGAAGATTGACAATATTGTTTAAATATGGATTAACTGAAACCAAAAAAAATATCGATTGTATTTTTATTTTACAACTTTCATTTATATTAGGACAGCATTCTATACTGCATACGTCCAAATTGTAAATAAGATTGAGTCTAGGAAAAAGGAGTTTTGTACAATAATAAATATAAGCTCAAAGCTATTTAATTGACATGAGAAACTGGCAAACTCTTTTATTACTGTAAATTTTAATTTCCTAAATTAATGTAAAAACTGAAATCAATACAGTATGAATAACGAACAAACGCTTCATTTCCAAATCCATGTATCTAAAATTTGCAAAAACAGATAAATAAAAATAAACCTATCTGCCCAATATTAACTAATTTGATTTTTAATTAAAACTGTAATTAAAAATTATTTTTGTACTTTGTTCAAATTCAATAAAGTTTAATTATATTCATTTGGGAGAATTTATGGTCGGGTTTTATATATTGTAATTCTATCTTTTTTTTGATTAAGAAGAATCTTAAAAACATTTTTGAACTCTGAGAAACTAGATAATAAAATATTGAAAACAGGATTACTAATAGCGTAATCTCTATTTTTCTTATATTAGTTTGCAATTTTTTCTAATATCCATTTAAATTAAATTTAAAAATTTTTTTCATCTGCTATAGATTTTTGGTAATTTTGGGATAATCAACCTCTGTGTTGTCAAAAGTTTCGGTTAAATGGTTCAAAAATCAGATGAAGATTCGGAAAATTAAATTAAGAAAATTTAGATGGGATGTAGTTGGAGATCAATTTTCAACTATTACTTATGCTTAGTAAAAGATTTTGATAGTAAATCTAATATAGGGATTTCACAAATTTCTTCATAATTAATAAAGTTATTTTGACATAATTCTTTTGCTAATTAAGGGATTTTTTTCTTTAATTTAATAAAGGGAATTTATAAATGTTCTGCTTCGGGTATTTAGGTTTGTTCCTCTTCAAATGGATGATTATAATACCAAATTATATATTTTTCTATTCATTTACTACAATTTTTTTTAAAAGGAAGTCAACATTGGATGTGATCAAGAATCCTAACATAATCATATATTTTTATTTTATATTGTTAATATTGTCACATTTTAATACAATAAATGTTGTTTAAGAATTTGTAAGTTAAAACAAAACTAAGTTAAGATTTGTTTTGACTAAAACAAATAACAACTGATAATTTTGATGCTTTTAAACTGAACATATTCCATACACTAAACAAGAACGGAACATTCATAGAGAGCTCACTTTTCTTAAGTTATTTTATCTTTTTCATTCTTAAACTTCAAGTTTCTGACCAAGAAAGGAAAAATTACTTTATTTTTATAAGAAATTGGTAAAATCCTTTTACTGATATAAAACTGCGAACAGACAGACAGACAGACGGACAGACAGACATGTTCAAATCCATAAGCTCGCATTTTTCTAAAAAGTGAGCTAAAAATGTATAAATTTAATTGAAATTTAATTAAATAAATTTAATTTCCGTTAATCAAAATAATAATACAAGTTAACTAGTTTATATAAAATTGATTACTGGAACAGTAATTCAGTCTTCTGATTATTTAAAAATTTATGGCATCGATTAACAGTAACCGCTCAGTTCTCCCTCTGATGTGAAGCAGTGAGATCTAGTACTAAGTATACACTTATGGTTAATCATAGGTTGCAAATCGAAAAAATTTCATAGATTTAATAGTGCGCTCAATTTATTTTACTTTTATTGTGAAAAGATAATTTTGTTTTTTGTAATTAAACAAAAATTTTTATTATATTAATTTTATTCTCGAAAATTTTTATGGAAAAAATACCATTAGATAAATAGAATTGTAGTTAAAAGTTACAGTTAGTTAAAATTTTTGATAAACCATTCTTATAAAATTCATAAGAAGTTAATTAATCCTCTATCAAAGTTAAAACAAAAACTGTCGATTTATAACAATAATTTTTTAATTGTAAATTAAACTTTTTATTAGCAAAAATAAACCATATTAACTTCATATTCTTATAACAGATACCTTGTATTAAATAGAATCGTTTGGAAAAATTTTGTTCACATATTTAAATTTGCATTAACGCAATGTAATTGAAATAATACTTTATTTTGTTATTTTCCAAAATATCTAAAAATTTCATACTTTTATCAAAATTTTCTACATATTTTGTCTTTAAAATAATTATATAAAAATATTAAAACGATTTCCAATGATTTTTAAAGATTACATAAGCTTTAACTATTATTATTACTTTTATTTTAACGTAACCTCTAATCTATTTCTTTTGTTTCGAGATATTCGCAGTACTGCTCGGAGTTTTTAGTCTCCTGTGACTGACCTTCCCACTGATATATTTAGGTGGTTTGAACATCGTTAGATGATATGTCCAAAGTCTCAGCTTATGCCAAATGTTGCTCAACTTTTGGAGATGGAGTTATTGGTGTATCCAATTCTTTCTAATCTATGAACTCGCCATCAATCGGATCAATCAATGTCTTTGGTGAATAAATGCCCGCTTCAAGTAATACAAAATTACTTCCAAAGGTGTTAACGACTTCTTTTCGTTCGAATATTGTTGTTCGCACTTGTTTAATTAAATGAAAACTCTTACGTCTTGATCTTGTTTTCTCATTATATGATCTATCATTGGCATTAAGTAATAATTTACGGCCTCTTTTCTTAGTTTATCCATTACTTAGCGGTCTTTAAGATTAGCTTGAAAGATTAGATTGGTGTTTGAAAATATAAGAGAAAATCTTTAAGGCTTATGAATTTGAAAATTTTAAATTCCTTATGCTCTAATGCATATAACGATTTATTGTGTGCGCACATTCTTCTGGCGATCTACTAAAATAATTAAATCGTCAGTTAAAAAGTTGTCAAAGTTTGATAGAAAAGTTGGTAATTCACTTTGAACTGATGGGTTATAAGCAGTCTCAACATTGAATTACTTTGCAATTTTATGCGTCACTTTTAATAGAACACATTCAAATTCTCAATTAAAATATATTTTTTCGATGTCCGCTCTAGTTTTTATGAGAAAGAAACGATCATACCTCCATGTGCATCTCTAGATGAAGACCTATCACTCCTGAAGACTTTGTATCCGCTAATGTGAACACTTAATTCGTCAGTATCTGTACTTATCCATGATTCACAAATACATATTATATGAGGTTTTATTATTGCACAAAATTTGATATAACTTAGTTGATATAATTTGAGAATTAATTTATACAACTTTTAAAACCGCGATACTTATTAATTAAATCATAACTGGTGTGTATTTCACTTATCAAATTAAATCGATTTAATTCATTATTTTTAAAAGTATTTTCAATATTTTGAGAGGTGTTAATAGACTGACTCATGCATTACATGTTATAACAAGATATTGTAAATGAGTTTTAGGCCCGTTTCAAGTCCATGTCTCAAAGACTTTGAGCTGGTACGAGTCCTAAAATGCATGATGATTTTTACGTTACTTAATCCGATCTGTAGATAGATTTCTTGATGAATATTATATTGTGTTTCCGTTAATAATTGGTTTAACTTTATCTATTTTAATTTCAAAACTAAAAAAATATTTTAATTTCAAGAGTTTTCTCATCTAACCGTAGGATTAAAATTATTCGGTTTTTCTGAAAAAGTCATTATTTTATATAAGTTAATACTAAAGATGTAATAAAAATTGCAAGAATGTGACACCCATTTTAATTCATGACCGACTTTCAAATGAAATATGTCCTTGAATCATATTAATCTTTTTTCGAGGGAAATCGAGTCAATAATAGTTGTAATGTATCAAAGAAACAGCAAACGAGCTAGAATTACGCAGAAAATGGAACAAGAATAAGTACGGTAGCAATAACGGAATTTATTCAATGTACGATTTTTAAAATATAACGTTATGAGAGACTGAAACAATTCTTGTCTCTTCGATTTCTCATTTTGAGGCAGTTATCTTAACATAAATTTATTTTAATCGAGTTAATCTTTTCAAATTGGATAATTTATGCGCTTTTATTGTAATGTTATTCCTTCCAATTTCTAAACACATTCTTTAATGGAAAATATTTATCATTAATAACTAAAAAATTTTTATTAATAAATGAAAAATGTAGGATAAAAGAGAGTTAATCGAAATTTATTAAAATGATGTAAATAATAAATTGGTTTTTTTCTATTATTCACTGATATTCATGTTTAAAATGTGACAAAGAGATTCCTTTTTTTATTACAGTTTGTTAACACTTAAGTAAAAGTTTAAATATATACTTTTAAAAACAAATAATCATTGAAGTAAGTTAAATCAAATTTTGGTCATAGTTTACAATAATAACATTAAATTTAATTCATCGAAAAACTGATTATTTCAGACATTCAACAGTCTACTTAACAATGGTTTCAAAAACAATTTTCTAATTTTCCATTTCATCAAAAACAAAAAACTCAATAAAATATATAAATCACATGTGAAGATGCTGGCAATCCAGCAAAAACATTGAGATTAATTACCGCATTGACAAAAAAAACAATGTCTTGTTCATGTAGTCAAAACTGTTCTTCACTTATACTTATTAATAATATTATTTCAATTATTATCCTCAAAAATATTTTTTTTTATCTGACTGCAAATTTGGAATTGACTATGTACGTCCTTTCGTTTGTGCAAACGTTTTATGTTAATTGAGGGATTTTAATCTTTACTCTTATTAAGCGATTTCACAAACTTCTTAAGTTAATAAAGGGATTGTGACATATGAGGAAAAAATGTGCTAAAATCAGCCAAAACAGCTAAAAACTGGTCAAATAGAACAAATTTAATCTAAAAGAATCAATGTTTGATTATTATTTAAAGAGACATTTTAAAAATCTAGTAAAAATATGCAAAACTGGGCAAAAATGAACAGTAATATTTATAAAATGTATGTGACCCATGCCGATTTTGTAGTCAAAATAGATATTTACATACTCAATTTGGCAAAATATTACCAAATAACTGGCTATAATCGTAAAATTTTATTAATAATTATGGTGACATATATCGGTTTTTGTTGTGAAAATAGTGCTTAACAGTCTCATAATGGTCGAAAATATTTTTCCAAATCGGTGAATTTCGGCGAAAATATCAATTCTCATCCTAAATAATATAGCGGCTTATGCCACTAATTAAAAATAATAATGTGATTTGTATTTGATTTCATTTGCTATTAGCATAATGTTCAACTTATAAAAAGAAAACTTAATATAAAATAATGGGATTGGGCGAATGAAAAAAGTTATATAATACTTACTATCTAAAATTAAAAGTTAGTTTTAATGACCGTATCGATTTTGTTAAATGCTTGACATATGTAAATAATAGTGTTATTTAAATTTTTGAAAATTGAAATTGAAGTGTTAATAAATTTTACATTTTAATTTCGATTAATTGAAATTGAAGTATCAATGAACTTATTTAACTATTAAAAATCCAATTAGAAAAGTAGTTGAAATAGATGCATTTTTAAAAATCAGAAGAAAAATGCAATTAAAATTGGAAAACTAATATGGGAACAACGTTAGTAATTTCTAATAGTTTTATAATAAATCTAAATAGAAGATAAGTAAACTATAAAAATTAAAATTTAGTTTTCGTTAAAATCTACTATGAAGAATATGAACTTTTGAAACCTCTGGTAATTTTATAGCACTTAAATATTTTTTTGTAAATGTGGTAAACATCTTGTAGTATAATATAATAAACTAAAGAACTTGTAGAATTGAAGAAACCTTGCAGAATTTTATTTAGAATGATAAATTAATGTAACGAAAGATACCATAAATATTGTGTTATTAGACTCTAATAAAAAGGATGACTATTATCATAAACTTTGTTATATTAATCTTTTATATCTTCTATTGCTCAACGGTTGGGTTTATTAGTATAAAAACCGCATTCTAAAATCGCACACTTTGCTTATTCTGGCATATTCGACATGAAAAGATGATTGTTAGTACTTTATCTTTCGCCATATCCGCCTTTAAGCTGCAAACATTCCTTCGAATAACGGCAAATAAACCTGTAGAAATCATTTGGAAACTTGCCTAATCCAGTATTATAAGAGATTTGAAGGATATTTTTGTCCATATGTTCAGTATTCATTTGAGTTAATTATTAATTAATTTTAACTAGTTTTAATCTTTTGTAAAAGCCTATATATACAGTCATCAGAGTTTCAGAGTAAGACACACTCATTGCGAACACTTTAGCTCGATTTTTGCAAGTAAGCTAAAAATATCTCGTCAAAGAACTTGCTTTAAATAGAATTAAAATGAGATGTTGAGTTTCAACCGGCATTATAAATTATTATCAAAACAAAAGATAAATAAATAACTTGAATCTAATATATAAGTGTTTTGCAAAATGTTTTAGGTAAATTTTTGCAATATTAAGCCATTAAAATTAATATGATTGTTAAAACCGTTAAACTTAAACATCTCTAGATAACAACAATTAATTCATAACATAAATAAATTCATTATGGTAATAAACATTATAAACGCTCATAATGTATTACATAACAAGAATATGTATCCTTTAACAAATAAAATTGATTATTCAATTATTTAACATAATATTTACCATTCACAAGAATTAGAATTACAATACAAGAATATAATAACTAAAATAAAATAAATTAAGTTGTATCATTTTTTAAATTCAAAACAGTTTAAAATAGTTTTAAATAACCAATAATTGTTATTCGAAAAATTTAGTATAATAAATACTAATTTAACATTTGACAACCTTTATTTAGACTTCGAAAATTAAGAAACAGTTAAAGTTTTAGAATAGCTTATACAACACTTGAAACAATATAATATAATTTATTGCTATAATTCGTGTTTACTAAATATTTATTTATTTTGTTTTTGTCAGACCAAATAATTGTTGCGTTTTTGAAGTTATTAATAATAAAATTTAACTTCAAAAGTTACACCCTTTAACCTAGAAGTTAATTTTGATTATGAATTTAAGTTATTTCTTAATCGACTTTATATTGTTACTTTTCATTGAATTTCAAACCTTAAAAAACATTTTAATTTAGTATTTAACCTATGTTCTTATTTCTATATCATTTTTGTTTTTCTGATATAAAAACTCTAATTAGTTTAACATCCAAAATGATTAATGGGGTAATGTTTTGTTTTTTTTGAAATGGGGTAATGTTTTGTTTTTTTTGAAATGGGGTAATGTTTTGTTTTTTTTGACATTTTTTTGATAAACTCACAAATAATGTCAAAGTATATATATAAATGTCTATATATAAATTCAAGGTTTGCATGGATTTTTACCAACTGTAAAACATTTGTTGACGTGTATTTTTATTTATTGAAAAATCTTTTCATAATAATTTTTGGAAAGAAGAAGATGAGGAACTATTTATAATTGTTGAAAGTTCTGTCTGTAAACTTTTTAATATGGATTGAGGCTTTAAATGAGGAAATAAGTATTTGTTAACACCTTAATTGAGAAAAAATCTTTAAAATTCAGCAAAAATGAACTAAAATTAGAGCAAAATTTATTTGAATAAAAACCTGGCTTAAATTGGTACAAAAATGAATAAAAATGGTAAATTTTAATCAAAACTGATACTAAAATCAGGTCACATAGTTATTAAAAATATATTTTGGTTACACCCTTCTTAATAATTATTCTAAAACATACTATAACACAATCCTTATCGTATCTAAAGAATAGTTTTGATGATCCATCGTCGACAGATAAAATTAGGGGTGAATTGAAACATCTTACTTACTCATGGAAGTCCTATTTATTACAATTTTATGAAAGTACATTAAAATTTTTAATGAAAGACTAATAATTAAAAACTGTTTGTTTAAAAATAAAAGGTATTGCAGATTTAGATAAATCTTTAAACATGCACATATCAATTAACTTTAAAATTATTGATAAAAAGCCAGCGCAATAATATTAATCAGTGTGTGGATCCTTAAGTTTTTTCTAATTAATTTTATTCTTTAATTTAATAGAGTGATAGAGCAAATTTGTTGGTTCTTAAGGAATATTAATCGAAGTTTTATGTTATTTAATGGGATTATATATTATATACACATAAATTAGGGTGATAATATGGTATAATGAGTAAAATTATTTTACTAACAACCCTAACACTTGTGTATAACTTTTATAATATATTGGTAAAAATCTTAAAACAAAATTAAGAATAAACTATTTAAAACATAATTAATGCGCTTTCTTCGATTCTTATATTTTAAAGTGAATAGATATGGACAGTATTTTAAAGATTTTTAAATACCTGCATACCGTTAGGCAAATAAAAATAATTATAATGTTGCTAAACTATTTTAATCAAAATCAAGAATGAGCATCAGTAATGAGCATCATCATAATCTTTAATAAATATTAAGTATTTGCAATAGTTGTTTGTTTTAAAGCGTATCCAGATTTTATCAATTTTTGATCGATTGTTATTTGACGAAAAAAAACTATATAGCAAAAGAACTTCGAATGGATTTAATTTGTAAATAACTACCAATAATATTAACATTATTTTTTAAGACATTATTATGAATTTGTCGGGCTTTTATTTTTTTGGTACAAAAGCCCGGCCAGATAAATTTTTCTAACTTAAGGTCCGAGCCCGACAAAGCCCGACAGAATACGTCGGTGGTCAGCGGGTTGAGAAAAATCGGGGCCTGTTTCATAGTCTAATCTTTATCAACGAAGTTGAAACACTTAAACCTGTTTTTCAACTCACTCGTTTAAGAAAGAAAACTGTAGATTAGTAGAAGTTATAATCATATTAGCATCAAAGTTGAAGATTTTATTATTAATAAAGTTTGTGCGAATTATTGGAAAAAATTTGTAGTGGATTAAACTAAGCTGGAGTTTATCAATATTTGTAAAATTTATTGAAAATGTAGCTTATATGAAAAAAATGTTTGGTAAAAATTAAACTGGTAGGGTTCGGTTCGTAAAATACCTTTTTTAAAAAAATACAAGATGGCCATAGAAATTTTATTAAATTTTTAGATTTTTTAAAATTAAAACTTCAGATATAACTAAATAATAATTATTAGATGGAATTGTTTTTAATCCAATCTTTTCCACCCATATTGCATAAGCTCGTTATTCATAAAACAATTCACCCCCAATTAGCGTATCCGTGTAATAAAAATAATTTGTCTGGAAAGATAATAAAAATTTTATTTTTAATAAAAGATTTAAATTTTTCTACAATTTCAAATGATAGATAATTGTATCGAATTGTGTCAGATTTGAATAGATCATGTTGAGTAGTTTAACATAAACGGCAAATTCATAGATAGCTCACTTTTACTTAAGTTTATACATACTAACGCGATTAATTAATCAATTATTCAAGATCTCAAATACTTTAATTAAAGTGAAAAATAGATGATTTCCCTTAAGTTATATAAGAAAACGAGCGTACAGGCAAACAGAAGGACAGTAAAACATTGTGAAATCCATCAGCTGTTTTTTTAAATTTAGCTAAAAAAATTGTAATCAAATAATTAATTTTTTTCAATTTTAGTTTTGAGTATTTTTCAATCAAATGTCAATCAAAACAATAACAAGATGAATATGGTCATAAGATCTGACTTTGTAAAGTTAGTTATAATTAGTATATGGTCGCTGGTTCTATCGAAACAATTATATTTTATTATTTTTATTTATATAAGGTCCCATTCAGTTTTTTAACTAATTTTACTCTATATTTGCCATATTAACATTAAGGTTATTGTACATTTTGAATGTGCCGTTAACATATTTAGCTATTTTAACTCGACTTTTGCCCTATTCACAAATAGGCGGAATAATCCAATCCAAATAACAGAATATTTAGTTTGTTTGCTATTTAATGACCCGTATTGTTAGGTAAAATTTAATTATTTTTTAAAAATATTGTTAAAAAATAATAAATAAAATACATTCAAACCTGTTATCGAGCTGAATATATTGATTATAATGAATGAAGCAAAAAAGAAATATTTATAAAGCATACGCGATTGTAACTGCAGAAATAAACTCCACATAAAGAATCCAAATTTTGGTTCGACACATGTACGTCACACTGTCAAATCATTAAATAAATTAATATTTCTAGGATCACGAGCAGAAACATCTTTTCAACCTAAACCTTACAAAACAAAACTAACCTATCTTAACTCAATGTAAATTAACCTTACCAAACCTAATCCTACCAAAACTTTACAGAACCTTAAACGAACCATAACTTAGCAAAATTATATACATAATATTCAAATTTTACAACAATATAAATGATGTATACTGCATTCGACATTCTATAATAGTGCTTTATAACGAGTGGCTTATTATATTGTTGTAGATTTCTATTTTATTCTAAACGCAACAATACGGGCCATTAAATAGAAAACGGCCGAATATTTGAATCTAAATAACTGAATATTCTACGCTGAAAAACGGAATATAACATTTAGCCATTTTTTCTCAGTTTTTATTATAATTGCCTTCAATGTTACTTTAAACGGAGTCTACCATCAAAAATTCGGATGTTGTTACCTAAGTTTAACCATTTTTACAAGATTTAGAAGTATTATTGTATTATTTTAACTATTTTTGCCCCATAAATACATTTTTAACAAATTAAAAACTAAACAACAGGTAAGAAATTTGTATTTTGTTGACCTATTGTCGACTTATAACTTTTATTGCCACGTAAAATACCATAACTAAAATATCAAATGAATCATCCTAAAGAAATATTCACTTGTATTGACAATATTTTGATAACTTTCAACTTCAAATTAAACACTATTTTGTTTATTTTTGACTTTATTTTTACCTGTTTTTTTGAAAAATATTTCCAAATTTTAGGCAATATTTGTGATCAATTCTAACCCTTTTAAGCTTATTTTCTAATATTATTTTCTAGATATGAAAAATAAGAACTAGGTTGAAAGTTTTTATTTATCATAAAGAATTTGTGAAATGATTATAATAAAGTAAAGAATAATGTGTGTATTCTAAGCAACAGAATGTATACTAGTAGAGTATGACAGGCTGTTGGACGGACAGATCGTAAAATCCAAATATCAATCTAGAAAGTCACATAAAAAATAATCTAGAAAGTTACATTGTAATTTACATTGTATTATAATTCACTAAAATCGTTTAATGTGTTTATAATTCCCTAAAAAATTAACGTCTTTTTCACTATCCTAAAAACAATCTTATTTTTATAATTATTATTTTTTGTTTGATTGTAGTTTTATTTTATAAAAAATATTTAGACATTTCCACAAAAAACAAGGATTATAACTAAATTAATAATAGTATTTGTAAACTATTAAAACTTAAAGTTTTTATTGAATTTCTGTAACTTAATAAATTTGTAAGTCAGTAAAATGTTTTTTGCATAGATGATAAACTTTAATTATTAGTCACTAATTTAATTTTTAGATGAACTTACTTTTTAAAACCAAAGTCACAGCCATGATTTTTTTTTAAATTTCCAATTGTTCAGAGAGCTTTCGTTTTAAAAAATACAGATCTCAGACAACATAGTATTTGGTCTGTTCTCTATGATGAAGATCATTGAGTCCTCAATTGATTCGGAAATTTTGTTATCCATAAGAAAGAGAAAACCCAATAAATTTGAAACCAAGAAAATTTTGATTTAACTACATTGGTAAATTTATATTTATTTAATAAATGGTGGTAACATGGTAATACTTATTCATATTGAGCAACAGAATATGAGTAGTAACATAATTTTTTAAAAAATTTTCTAAAAAAATAAATTTATCAAATTTTTTTTAACTGAAGTTCAAATTCGTTAAAAGCCTTTCAACAACAAAATTTTTATAACTGACATTTATGTAAGAGTCAAATTTATAGAATTAAATTTAAAATGCATTTTTATGCATTAAATGATTTTATCCATAAAAATAATGCATAGTTTAGTATAAGTATTCGCACATACATTTTTTGATATTAAAAACACTTCAAAAAATCATAGAATCCTTAATATTTCAGTTTGTGCATGCTTTTAATCTTTAAATTTTTTTAATTTTCAAAGTTAGAAATGTCACTTTGAATTAATGTGATTGGTTTAAATTTTGGAAAATATGAGCGGACTTATATATTTTATGTTTTCAGAAGATGACAATTTAAACGAAACACCATAATATGCAGTATAGCATAAACTATGCACACCGAAACACAGTATTATGCAGGACAGTGCTCAATATTGTAGACATGTTAAAATAGCTAGCAATTAATGATTCTCTCTACGAAATATAATTGTTTAAGATCATGCGTGTAACTTCCTGTCTGGTTTTTAGTCTGACCAATAGCATCGTTTTACGCTAGTGCCGAAGTGATCTAGACTGATGATTGTATAAGAGTAGATGTTTTACAAATAAATACACAATTCTTGTTCGTGTTTTCGATCAGTAAAGTCTCATTTTTTTGGTTATCCTCCAACTATTCCTAAAATTAGTAATCTATCATTGCTATTAATTGAATACAACTGTGTCAGCAATAAAAGTACTAAAAACTAAACAATTAGATAGGAAAAGACTAGAACTGGTTGACAATGCTTTCCTCAGCCTGACAATTTGGTGTCAGAAGTGGGATTGACGTAAAAATCCCAACTTCGTCTTCAAGAAAAGCCATCTTGAGATAATTTCTAGTTTCTTATAAGAACAGATTCTATCTTATGCGAACTATTAGTTAAAAATTGCGATAATTAGTAAAATTAAATGAATTAATAATGTCGAATCAACAAGAGTTAATAAATAAACTGATTTTGAGATGTATTGACTTCAAAAAACTAATAATAAAACTTAGAAACAAGAGTTACAATCTTTGTATGAAGTTTTAATAGAGTTTCTTAGTGCAAAACATGATAGCGATGTGCCACATTTATGACAAATGTTCGAAAAACATATGTTATTTGCTGCTCGCCGCCAAGCTTTAGACTCTGAATCGGATTCAAATTAAAGAAAAGTGTTTATTAGACATTTCATAAAGTTTTACAAATATTAAAGAGTTATTAGAATTGTAAGACTTATGACTGAACAATCAAGTGATTCACATATTCAAAAGCTTCAGGAAAAAATAGAAAGCTTAGAAGAAGTAATAACATTCCTTTTAAAAGAGCTGTTTTATCTATACTCATTAACTAGAGAGGTTAACAAGTCTGACGAAACAGCATATCCTGATTTAGTTAACGAACTTTTAGCCGCCCAATCAAAAAGAGCTGCAGAACGCCGCGTTAAATACAACGAGTTTCTTGACGATACCATTTCTCAAGAGATTTATGACAGTTGTATTTAACTTGCTTCAACAGAATAAAGAATCACATTTAAAAACAATTAATCATTCATAAACAGTAAATTAAAACATATTTATTGTCTTATAATTATACATCCGAGTCAACTGTTAACGAATAATTCAGTACGATAATTGTAACTACATTTGGAGAGTTTGCTACTAAGTTAAGAGAGTTGAGAAGTAATAATCCAATTCACTTTAAAGTAACAATCAAACACCATAATAAATCCATTTGGTACAACTTTTATAGTTTAACTCCGTTACGCGTTTTGCGCTATACTTCATGTGGATTTTGTAATGTCAACTTATCTTTAAACTTATTTATTGAATTGGGGATCACCAACATCTATTTAAATGCATAAGTTCAATAATAATTAATAAATCAGTTAATGGCAATTCTCATAGTGATTGAGGAAATTAACTTTATAACTTTTTCGACATTTAATGTGTTTATTGAAGAATCACGGAAACTACTTCATGAACACCCTCTCGACATTAAAATTTTATGTGAGCGTGACGTTTAAAAAAATCAATTTTTGTGCAAGTTCTACACATTAAAAATTGTACTCCGATATTATACAGCTGATTTTGCTGAAGTAGTGTTCTTCCTTGATGCTGAGAAAAGCTTAAACATATCCGAAACAGTTATAGTTTGACATTAAAAAGAATCGACAAACAAGCTATGAGCTCTATTTCCCGTGTTATACGCTTCTCAACCTATAAAAATTTTTATAAAGCATCCTGATAACGTTTTATACTAAATCGTGGTTACATTTCCTTATATAAAACTTTTCATCCAGTTAAGACTGTTATCAATTGTAATTGTAGCACTTTTTACTATTATTTTGAAAGTACGGACCCAATCGAAATTGAACATTTAAAAATAATAATGGAAATTTTAAAACCATTTCCACAAGTGATTCAAGATACATATTAATTAAATCATTTAAAAACATAAATAATGAAACACTATTTCTCTGACTTTGTTTTGTTTAAAAATAAGGTAATTGAACTTAATGTGAGAAATAACAGTTTTCACTTTGACATTGGAATCGGACCAGTATCTAAAAACTTTTTTGGGAAGTTCTACAACTTCAATGATGTCTATACGTACTTAGCCAGTGACATGAACGAACTTTTTCCGTTTCTACTGCTAATTCGAAGCTAACGACGTGACGAATTAGACACAATTATTGCGAAGCTGTTTGATCTAGTAGAGTAATTAACACAAACAAGACAACGGTTACACATTTGAAAACATCTCAAAATAGAAAATTGAAGACTACAAATAATAAAACATCATCACCGAGAATAACACAAAAGGGTAGAAACATTTTTTTTTAATAATAATTGATTTAAATAATTTATACACTATTTGTTAACATTGAAACAATACAATAAAGGCTCGCGCAATTGAGAGTGATTTGGTTATTGAATCACATAATTGTAATAGCACTTTGTCGTATGCTCCGATTGTTAGTATTAAAACCTATACGTCAGATTCAGATTTAGATGATGTCTTGGATTTTGATATTAATGATAATGAGTCAGATTTCTTAGATTTTGTGGAATCACTTTGCGATTTTTCGGACATCATAGACATTGACACATCTCTTATCGAAATATTTGATTTTACTATTAATTTAGAATTAGAACCACAGTATGAGAATAATAAATTAGAGCTTCATTCTATTGTCAATGCGTGCGATTCACTTATTTCTGATTTAATAAGTTTAAAACTAAAGACTATAAAGTGGCTTGTTTGCAATAGTTACTCTATATATTGACTATATAAGGTATTTTAAACGTTATAGTATTTAAGAGACAAACTAATAGAAATTTATTCTGTGAAAAAATTAGTATTTTACATGGGTCAAATTTATTAATTAAATTAATAACTTTTTAGATTAACAATAAATGTTTTAAAGGTATACCGTTTCAAAAATTAATGGAATCTTTGTGGAATCATTATAATTTAGTATATAATAGAGTAACCTTATTTAGACTAGGAAATACTCCTTTGAGACTTTATCATATTAACGGTACAACTGCTGTATTAACAATAGGTAATTTATTTTATTTTGTCGATATAACTCATATTAATGTTATTGACAATTTAATAAGACTTTAATATTATATAAAAATTAATTTGTGAACTAATCTACTACTTTTGTTTTAATATAATGACTTGCAACACACAAGATACTTACTTTATGCCCATGATTCCTGAAGATTTTATGCGCGCTATAACCGACGGTTCTCGGCTTGCATTAAATAGTTTAACTGTTCTAAATTTACCCAAGTATGATGGTGAGATATCCATTGACCGCTTATGAATGGATTAACGAATACGAAATGTTAGCAAATTTACATAAATGGACTGACGACGACAATTATGAAAATCTGGCACCTTACATAACCATACATGATAAGGATTGGTTTGAAGTCTATGTAACTCGTAGTGCCACACGTCCTACTTCTTGGAAGGATTTAAATGATAACTTTTTAATTTATCAATTGCCGAAAGATAAATTAAAATACAAAAACAAAGATTGCTTAAGAGAAATAAATAAGAAGGTGAACCCGTTTCAATGTACATTACAGCGAAACGAAAACTATGTTACGATTATGACCCTATACTCAGTGAGAAAGAGGTGATGGCGTACATTTTTGAAGACATGTCCCCGAGCTTCAAAAACAATTATTTATAAAAGAGTTTAAAAATTTAGACGAACTCAAAGAAATTGCGGAATTAATCGAAGCAGGGCTTAAATTAGGTTCCGTCTATAGGGAAAGAGAAAAAAACTCTTAACGTAGTGAGAGACAGTTAGATGCAATTCTCGAAACTAATCGCTTACTAACTACTGCTTTAGAAAGCATGAAAAACAATACAGATAAAATGACAAATCTTGAAGAAAAAATAATTATACAACAAAACCAGAATCGTCCAAACAGACATATATCTGATGTAAATCCTAAACAAAGGAATGAGTTTAATAACAGACCTAATAGATTTTTTGATCAAAATATGAGACAAGAAAGATTTCAAAGGCCAAATTTCACTTATCAATTGAGAGACTCACAAACTCAATGTCCCAGACAATTTCAAGCCGGTCCTGCATCACAGTCGTCGTTTTACTCCAGCAGAAAGTAATTATAGTAATACAGAAAAAGAATGCCTAGCGGTCGTGTACGCGACAAATAAGTTAAGACACTACCTAACTTGTATTAAATTTACAGTCGTTACTGACCACTTAGCTTTAAAAATTTTTGCGACAAAGAAAGAGCTTTCAGGTCGTTTAATGAGGTGGAGTCTACACTTAGCTCAGTTTGATTACACAGTAGAATAAAAGTCAGGAATGTCCATTAAAGATGTAGATACATTGTTGAGAAATCCAGTCGATGAACCTGAGAGTGAAATATATAATATAACTAGGTATTCATGTAATTTCATTTAGAACATCGATAATTTAGATTTCATTCTTACGGAATAGCAAAAGGAGGATAAATATTTTAAAGATGTTTATGAATTAATAAATAACGAACCTCCAACTGACCCGATAATACTTATTAAATATAATAAACTTATTAAAGAACATACTATATTTAACGATGTTTTTTATAAATTAGTAACAGTAGATGGAGAGGAAAAGAATGTTGTTTGTTTACCAGTAAAATTATATTTTGATGTATTGTATCTTTATTATGACGATATTTATTTCGCACACTTAGGAATAGACAGGACACTTGATAAGATACATAAAAGATTTTATTTCCCAGACATGAGGTCAATAGTAGAGGAGTATATAAAAACCTGCAAGGATTGTGGTTCTGGTAAGACGCCATCCTTGCCTAAACCTGGACTGATGATGCCTGTATCAGCCGAAGGTCCATGGGTTAAAGTTGGTTTAGACTTTTTAGGTAGTTTTACAAGAACTGAGCGGGAAAATAGATGGATTTTAGTTGGAACTGATCACTTTACTAAATATGTTTTAGCCAAAGCATATCGAGATTGTGCCCAATCAGAAGTGTTTGACTTATTCGTAGAAAATATAGTCCTAAGTATCGGCACGCCTACTGTAATACAGCGACAGGGGAACCAAGTTTCGCTCAAAATTAAGTGAATTGATGTTCCAGCGTTTTGGGACAAAACATGTCGTAACGATGGCGTTTCACCCGCAAACTAACGGGATCTGTGAAAGATTTAATGACAGTCTAGCAAGCATGATGAAGATGTATGTACGAAAGTCTCAAAAAAACTGGGATACGACTCTACCATATATTGTTCATGCGTATAACACAAGCAAACATAGTGTTACGGTATAAAGTCCATTTTATTTAAATTTCGGCAGACAACTCACTCTATTATACGATAAAGCATTAAACGTTGTGCCATTGGGTATTCCTAATATAGATATCCAATTGTATAATGTTGAAAACAGATTAAAAAAATACATGAAGTTGTGAAGAAATAAATTTATAAGTCTTCTTTAAAAAATAAAGAATACTTCGATAAAAAACATAGAGCACTTGAATACAAAGAGAGCGATCTTGTTTGGGTGCATTATGTCAAAAGAGAAAAAGGGAAAGAAGAAAAATTACTTCATTGTTATAATGGGCCCTATAGAATAATAAGTAGAGTTAATCCTGTTAACTATATAATCGAGTTGGTTATCAAGGAGGCAAAAGATAAAAATAAGTTAACACTTGATAAAATTCATATAAGCCTCCTAAAACCATATTACGATCGTACTCAGCTTTTAAGGCGTCTGAATCAAATTAGTGATAGTGAAGAGGCTACAATTTCTGTTGCCCCGCATGAAAGTGTTTCCGGTTCAACAGAGGAACAGGACTTAATAATCCCTGATATTTTTCCTAAAAACAAAAATAAAGATCAAGAACCATCTGATAGCGATACAGAAATATTTATGATTATATAGAACGTACTCCTCCAGTAAATATAGATTTAGACGACGAGTCCCCTTTATCAGAAACAGAGTT
>JAQIXJ010001696.1:0-19189 GCA_034700185.1 Phthiracarus laevigatus | reverse complement strand
GTTAGAAGTATATAAATTTAAGTACTGTAAGTCCAAAGTTTATTAATTAATTTAAATCAAAGTTTAATTCAACAATAATTTAGTTTTAGCCAGTAGTCGTAAATTTGAAGACAGAAAGGCAGGCAGATATTGGCAGAGAAAGTAAATTAAAAAATATAAGGAACACATTTACTTTGAATAAATCCCTTTTTTAAAAATATTTTTATCAATTCTTTTACAATATTAATTTCCAAAGTGAACATTACAAATAGAATAATATTTTTATTTAGATTATAACTAACAGTATAATTCGCTAATCACTTTTTTAATTTAATCTGGAAGTTTAATAATTATAGATTAAATTAAAGCTAAAAGTTGATAAAATTGTTTTTAATATAATTATAAAATGTAACTAAATAAACGAGTAGAGATGCATATATTGACCGGTTAAGTTAAGAGTTAAAGTCAAAGATTTTGATGCGAGTTAAAGTTAAAATTAAGAAATTTTTTAACTCAACATTTAATAAAAAATTCGAGTTAACCGGTTAACTCGATATCAGATATATTTTATTGAATTTTGCTTATAAATTATTATTCACAGTAAAATATATATCGTATAAACTTATTGTGTTATAAGTATTGAATACATGAGTGAAATATGTATACAAATCATTTATTTTCCCATTTTAGTCTAATCATTATTAGTTGAGATTGTTCTGCAAAACTGATAAATTCATTAATCTTCCCTTTAAAATTATTTTCTAATAGAAATTGGGTGATTCTATACTTTTAAGTTAAAAAATTGATTCAGAATTAAGAATTTTAAATGAAAAATCATTTAATAAATACTATAAAATTTGCTTAAGTTAAATTATTGAGTTAACTCGAGTTAAAACTTCCTTAACCGGTTAAAGTTAAAATTAAGAAAGTTGTTAGCAGGTCAACGTCAAGGTTAAAAAATTTAAAGGAGTTAAGGTTAAAAGTTAAACAAAATTCTAAACTTTTGACTTTTGCGCATCACTATAAACGAGAATTATTGGAGTGTTTAATACTTTCGTCAAGATAAGCAATGAAAATCTTAACAATGGATACCTATTTTTCCATATCTTAGATGGAATTATAGTTCTATTTATGTAAATATGTCATTTGAAACAAAAAATTGAAAAATAAAGCGTGCTAATACTGTGGGTATTATCGTATAAATACAACAAATAAATTTCAAGTGTAAATTCCAGATCGAAGAAATAAAGCGAATGGAAAGAGAGAAGAATTTAAAATATAATTATTTTATACGTCTAAACTATTAGAACAGTTTAAATTTATTTCTGTTCAGCACTTAAAAACTAATAAACTTGTGAGCGCGTGAATAATTTCGAAAAAGTAAAAATAAAAAACTAAACACAAGATTTAAAAATATATATATTACAGCAGGAAAAAAACTAAAATCAACGCATAGACGGAATATTAACACAGAACTAAAAATGACATTATCAGTTATTTATGAAACTTTAATAACTCATCTCATGGATTAAAAGTGAATTTACGCTTCGAAGAAATTTGAACTTTTTTTGAGACAGAACAGCTGTAATTTAAATTTAGTTAACGTTAAAGACTTTTTCATTGGAATTTCCCATTTGCTTTGCGAATTCAATAACTAGTTAAATTCCAACAGAAAATAATGCACTATAAAATAAGATTTTTTTTCTTCGTCATAGTTATTTGTTTTGTAGACTGTGTGCACAAACAATTAAATTATGATAAAATAATTATTCCAAATTATTTCCACCAAAATGTTTTAGTTAGTTATATAATTTAGAGTTCTCTAATAATTAACAGTAATTTAAACACAGTTATGTAAAGCGCAAAAAGTATTGATTAAACAATAAACGGATTGGTTTCAAAAACAAGATCCAATTTTTTGGTTATTCAGTAAATATACCAATTAAAGTTTAGCATTTATGTTCTAAACAGCATAATTAATAATATGACACGAACATTTCGAAAACAAAAATAAAATCGGCGCCAATTATTGCTGATGACAAAAATTATTTGCTTTTTAAATATTCGAAATCACACAATTCTTCACTAATTGCAAACATGCCTCACATTAGTGAAATGAGTTTAAATTACTTAGCAAGCAAAATATTAAGAGTTAATAAGTATAATTTAATTTGAGCAATAATTAGGAAATTTTTTTGTATTTTTAAAAGTGTTCAAATATCGCTGTACTAAATATTTCAAAATAATTTATTAAATTTATAAAATTCCAATTAATTATAATTTGCGAAAATATTCCATGGCAACCAAATACAAATTGTTTTAACAAACTGGATTTTTGATTAAATACAGGAGCTATTTTACTAGTCCAGGAGAGCTGTGCACTAACGATTAAAAATGATTTGGCGATTAGAGTAATAAGGCATATTTTAGGTAAACATGGATTATTTTACAATTAGTGTGGTCAAATAATTTAAAAATTTATATTAAATTTTATCTAATAAAAGTTTTTTTTAAATGATGAAAGTTTTTCAAACTTTAATTACTAGGACTTTGAAAATCGTTAGAAAAAAGGGCACAAAATCGTTTATTAATCGTTTCATAAAAAGCTTTAAATCGTTTGAAAAAATTTTAAATTTTTGTTACAAAAATGAGTTATAATGAACCCAATCATTTAATACATTATGTTATCTTCATTTAACGTTCTTCTAATGTCTCTAAATAACGCATTATAATTCGAAAAAGATCTTTTCATGTCGGGGGAAACTAAGGGACAAATTCCACAATTTATTTTTTGCAATTAATTTGTTATCTTCTTGAGTGAAAGAAAATCAGATTTGGATTTTAAAAGTTTAGTCAGCCTAGTATCACCTTTAAATTTACACAAATATTGTTATAAAAAATGGAAATCGCTTGAAATTTTTAAATTCGTTTGATATTTTAAAAATCGTTTGAATCGTTTAATTCGTTTACTTTATTTTTAATTAGTTTGATTCTACATTTCATATAAACTTGTTTTAAAAAGAAATTATAACATTTTAACGAATTCGTTAATTAACAATTTTTAAAGCCCTATTAATTACCCATTTTAAATTTATTCCGTTAAATTATTAAAGAGAATTTAAGCGAGAATATATAATTAGAAAAGTTATGAGCAAAATTTTTGTGGCTACTACTGGCTGCTACTCTGTTTTGCACATTCCATTATCACACTGACCACAGCATGTAAGGCCATTTAAAGAATGTTTATAAAAAACATCTATTCTGTTGTTTTATTAGCAGTGAAATGTTTTGGCAATACATTTACGCCAAAAGCGAAACTGTGTATTTAAATTTTATATTTGTTCTTTTTCATCTCTTAACTCATCTGAAACACAATTTATGGTTTATTTAATAATAGTCTGGTTCATTAGCAGAAATAGACCGCGTTTTGCACTTAAAATTTTAGGGCAACTACGGAGTAGAGCTCAATTTCACAAATTGATGAGTTTATATAAATATCTTGTTTCTAACAATGATAATACATTCTGTTAAACAAATACGCTGACATTGACACACTAAACTCGTTAGTAAATCATTTTAACAAAACGAAATGTTTAGCAAAACTAAAATCTTTCTTATCATATTTTTTTAAATATAATGTAAAATTTGCCATTTATAAATTTAGTAAAACTTAGATCTAATTAATTAGTGTAATTTGCAATTAAAACAAATTCTGCAAACACAAAAATTAAAGATTAAATTATTTCAAACGCTTTTGTCAATTTGGTTCCAATCCAAGTGTGTCAATATCTAATGTATCAAATTTTTTAAACAAATCTCTAATAATGTATATAAAACAAAATATTAAAAAAATACTGTAAAAAAAATTCTGTTTATACCAGAAACTAATAAATTGCTTTCTTAAACAAACGATAAATTCTACAGCTAGACGCGTTTTAGCCCTATAAAATCATAATAAACTTTATTGTTGAAAGACCTACTCATATGAGCGTTAAATATTGTTTAAACGCGCTTTTTATATACTTATTTAATTGTTGAAACTTACCAAATATTCGCGTCGATTAATATCGATAGTGCTGATCACTGTAATCCCCTTTTTCGTCTTATGATTGAACGACCACGGCTTTTCCACCTCCGCTTTTAACCAGTAACGTATATTACCGTACTTTCCCTCAAACGACGTGGAAATTCCGCTGCAGTTCAAAGCACATGCCATCGTTAATAATTATCGCGTAACAAAGTTTAAGCTAAACTAATAAACACTAATCTAATGGCGCACACAAACGGATTGCGCGTCTAACTAACAGTTAAAATAGGAGTGAAAATATTTACGTTACCCCGCAGGAAGTCGAAACGCAAACAAAAATTCATGGTGTCCTTCGGTTAGCAATTCTCGATTATCGCCGCATTCTTAGAACAAGAGAGACAAATAAAGTGAAGCAAAAAAAAAAGAATTATTGACTCTTAGTTTCGTTCTGTTTTTTATATCATGATAAACGTTTTCGGAATATTTTTCGTTGCTATAAACAGTTGATATATTTAAGTCGTTGGGGAAATATTTGTTTGTATTTTGATTTGTATAATAAAACTAAAAAAAGTATCTATAAATAAAAAAATCCATATAACAAAATATCAATTGTAACGCAAAATTACTGAATGACTGTGTAGTCTTTCTAATTCAAGGGTAGTTAAAAAATATTGGCAAACACTCGCAAATCTTTTTCAAATAGTATTTTTATCAAGAAAAAAAATCTAGTGATTCATAAAATCGTATTGGAAACAAAATACGAATTTAACAACACTTACCGACACCACATAAAACCAATTTCTTGAAAAAGTATTCAATTTCTGCGCTATAATGTTCGGTATAAGCGCCCAATCGATTACCCGTAGACCGCGTTTCAGTCCAATGCACTTTCGCCACACCTCTCATATAAATTTTAATAGACTTCATTTTCAGTTCACTCCTCAACTCGATCACACACTTTCCCTTCACGTCTTGTCCCGGATAATACACATTCTGATTAGAGTCTAACACAATCTCGAAACACTTTAGTTTGCCCATAGCATACCAGTTCACTAAGTCACTAATAGTCTTAACATGATCGCGCTATTGTCATCGTCGTAATGGTAACAGTAATAGCTATGATTGTAAAATCGCTTTAACGCCAGATTTACTATTGGCATGTTTAGTTTTGAATATGCTCTGAACGCGTCTATTTATAAATAAGATCATCCTTACACACACACTGTGCGAAAGAGCGAGATGGAGATAGAGTGACACACACACACACTGCACACACGCTCTCTATAACTCGAAGTTGCAACCCAAACGCACACATACACACACAAAGCTGTTTATCTTCTTTCACGCTTCACAAAGAATTCAAAGTATGCAGCGCTTATTAGATTGAGTTATTCTGCGTTTTCGTTTTGGTTCTGTAGTGTAGAAAATATATAAACTTAGCACTTATATTTTTCATTTAGTTTCTGAACAGCGAAATATACAGTATATGCACAGCTTATAGCAATGCCATTTTATCGCAGAGTCAATAATTAAGGATTAAATAATTTTTGCTTCTCCGCATTAAAAACACCAATTAGTCGGTCCTTTAATTTTGAAATACGTCGACGAACACTGAACACTATTCTGAAAAAATAGAAATAGAATATGATAAATAGCGCTAACAAAGTCAATAGTGCTCAGACATTACGGGTGATGATGATGATGTGATGTTACGCAGCATCACATTCGCTGCCAATTTTAACTTCGCTCATCTTACTGTGCTTTGGTATTCGGTCACAAAATAACATATGTTTTCATATATTTTAATTTTATTTTTAAGCGTAGACTTTATTAATTTTTTTGAATAATTGTGAAAATGCTGTGCGCAAAAGATTAACTGTTGATTTAATTATAATTAATTCTCAATTTCGTTTTGTGTAAAATTATAACAACTTTTATGACTTATCGATTATTAAATAAACTGTTCCGCTCGGAATGAATTTAATTTATTTGGAAACCTAGTGCTAAATAATTAAACAAAATAAATTGACATATATTTATACAGCATAATTGTAAAAAGATATGTTTTCTAATCCATGTTTGCTAATGTTTTTCTAATTAATAATTATTTAAATTAATTTTTAAAAAGATCTTATATGTGCATCCATCCTTACATATTAGATTAAAATTTTGAAAAATAATTAGGATATACAAATTGATTTAAGGATGTAAATCAATTTAACCGGTACCATAATAGAAAAATACAATAAGCTCTAAGGTTGTAAATAAAATAACGTTATTTAAAGGGTGTACTATATTATTGCAACTTTGACGCATTGCTAGAGAGTGAAAGTTTTAAAAATACAGAATATTAAGAATATACAGAAAATACGGAATTTATGCGCACAAACATCATTTTAAAACTAAGAAATATTATTAACCGTTAACAATGTGTCGGTATAATAAAGTATACCGAAAATTTTATTCTCAGAGACATTTAATCAAACTTAAATCATTGTTAAGTCGAAATACTAAATTTCTCGATTTATTGACTGCTAGATTTGATGGTCCACTAGTTATAATAATCAAATATATCAAAAGGGGTATATAAAACAAACAATACATAAATATTGTTTTGATTCGCGCCTAGTCATTACGTCAAATTGAGTAACGAGTGAATAGTGATGCTGCACATACAGACATCGTATTGCGGCATACGTTACAAAAGCATTGCCGTCAACCAAAACAAGCTAACAATTTATATGTTTTTTGGTATTTTTTATTCTCTACTTTTTACTTTTTTTTTGTAAACCGAATTTATATCTTTTACATCTTTTCAGCGAAAACAGTATATTTTATTTTTGTTACTGTTTCGCTCGTTTTATAGCAAACGTTAACTTGTCATTGAGATAACCATTATTTCAATTGAGATTTTTTTTGTTGAATATTTTAAAAAAGTTTCAACTCTTGATCCGAGCATTAATTAATTTTATTCATTAAATTTGGCACATTATTCTATATTTAAAGCTAAATACTTTCTAATTTTACGCATATATTTCACAAGTTTTATGAAATATTTCAATTGCGAAAATATTTTCACTTTATTTATAGATTAATGTTTTATTTTTAGTTTTTCGTTGAATTTTACGAAATAATAATGCAATAGAATGGATTTTATCACTTTTTTCAAATTTCACTCGTCAGTTAAAACACATCACTGAAATTTAAAACTGAAATAAACGTTGCTTTCATATTTCTCTTTAAAGCAAAGTTTTTTTAGAGTTTTGCTTATTTTCTTTTAAAGGCGATAGTATTCTGAATCATAATCCTAATATTAAAATAATCAATTGCGAGTAACAAGTATAGCTAATGATGAGAGAAAGCTCATTTTTCCAGAGCTTGAGCTTGAGCTTGAACTTGCTGAGCTTAAGCTCAATACAGGGAAAAATTGAGCTGAGATTTAAAAATAAATTGTACTTCTGAGCTTGAGTTTACTTATTTGTGAATGGACTTGAGCTTGGTTGTGAGCTTAGATTTTACAAAAAAGTGTTTAAAAATCACTATCTCATTGTGAAATCTAACTTACTTTAACTCAAAAAATTGCAATTTAGCTCAAGTTTTTTATAATTTTTCAAAAGCAAAAATATTTAATTAATATACGTAATACTAATACGGAATTTGAAACATTTTATGGTATTGTTTGTGTTTATTAATTAATAACACAATCTCAAGAAGCTCGTTGGGCACAACTTGAGCTTGAGCTTACAAATTTATGCTCAAAAAATGGTGAGCTTTGAGCTTTATAATTACATAGAATCTTTCATTTGAGTTTGATATTGAGCTTGAGCTGGCTTAAGCTAACTTGTCTGAGCTTGAGCTTTCTCTCATCATTAAGTATAGCTTATTTTATGGAACAAAGTACAAGTCTCCTATTTTATTATATATATTGATTTCAAGCAAAATAATAAAAATACTTAGTATTTTATTAGATTTTCACACAAAATCACAAAAAAGTTTTACTTTTACATTGATTTATATTCAATTAAATAGAGTAATAAAATAATTAATTAATTGATTGATTGATGAAAAATATTTTCTGAACTATTTTAAACTTATGGGAGTTCAGGGTATAGTCTGTTGGATCTGGGCTTATCATAAATAGGCTCTATTGAGCTGATATCTTTATTGAAAACGGTGGGCACAATGCTGCACCTATTGGGAGGAATATCGTATAACGGCTCGTTATGGTAGTTATACTTAAAGTTATAAATAGAGTCACCGTCGTCTAAATAAGAGAGATCAGTGACGCAACTGTTTGTCGTGATTGTCGGTGGCTGTGCGGAAGATGAACACTGTTTATTGTTTGGATCTCTGTATTCTTTACGGTTTTCGCGTTTTTTCACATAGATTAGCATAACAATGCCGATAATGATTATAATAAACGCGGTAATTCCAGCGATTATGTAAAACGGCAACAGTTGTAAAAAACTGGTCGACTTTTTATCTGATGAAAAAAATCTATAATTATTAATAACGCTATCGATGTCGCAAATCGAGACTTCATTCGTATCCCATTCACCAGACGGAAGACAGTATCGAGTTTTGCTGCCTAATCATTTAGAAATAGAAAATATATTTAACGTTTATTGCGACGAATAGAAATTCTAATTCCGAAAAAAATATAAGTCACCGATTGCTTTGAAATAGTTTTCCATGCATTTGTAGACAATAAATGTACCGTTTATCGCGTACCAATCGGTAGCATTATATTTGTATGCATTTTCTACGCTTTCGATTACCGTATTCTTCATTTGTTCGATCGCTAATGATTTATCGCAACTTTTAATCGGTACGCAAAGCGGATAAGATCCGTGCCACATACCATCCGACGAACATTTCAATTGGGTGGCGGTTATTGCGCTCGCATTCGTGAATAATGGTTGGGCACACGATAATTGGTATAATTGTTGATCGTTTATGATCTCCGCATTCACCGAGACAGGCATTTCAGGCACACCACAGGCTGCGTCTTTTATGGTTCCGTAGATATTTCCGATCGCCAATCGTGTCATGTCTATCATTAGTGGAGTTCTTGTTGTTGTCTGAAGAATGATCTTTTTAGATTGTTTTTCAGCTAATTTTAATTAAATTTGTAAAGATTTAATAAAATTGATTTTCAAGATTTGCAACAAAATTTGCAATTTAAAATGGATTGAAAAATTATCTTAAAAGTCACACATCTTTGGGACATAACAACTATAAATTTTTGACTTACAAATATTTTATGTATCAAACAAAAATCGAATTCAAATAAATTACACAATTAGATTACCGGTATATTTATACTTACACGTTAACTTTCACACCAATTTTTAAGGGGTGAAATGTAATTGAAAAAATTATATTACTTACGAGACTCACTATCATTAGCGTAACAATTAAAATAGTAGTGATATTTATGGCTATTCGTAATCCACTTATTAGTCCAAGTATATCGATATTTTTTCGTCGTATCCGTTACGCATAACTTGTCATCAACAGTGGCGGTGATAATTGGCACTTCTTTGCTAACCGCTGTAAGCTCTGCCACACTATTTGACACAACCGCAAAGTCAACTCTAACGAACGAAAAGTCAGACCAGTCTTGGAGATGCAAATGCCATTTATAACAAGTGGAATTGTTTGCTCTGATCGGTGCTTTGCCATAACGATCGGATGTAAACGAATTGGGAAAGCGATCATTATTTTTGTCTAGTGTTATGTCGCTGTAGTCGCCAATAACGTGGTTTGTGTGACAGTCAGTGATCGTTATCTTAACCACTTCATTGGTAACGCCGTAACCGCATCGCGCTTGTGGTCCTAACCATTTGCCGTTATGACACTTGCGAATTCTTTTATAGCTAAGAAAATCAACGCACTGGTACGTGATTGTGTCTCCTTCGGTGAATGTAACCCTATTTTCAATGTTATGATGAGCTGATATCGGTTCTCCTGGATATCCGCAAATTCCTAATTAGCGGCGTACAAAAAACCCTTTAATATAAATTCTTGCACCGAGTTTTGCAACTGTTTTTTACCTGAAACTTTAAGCTTAGGCGTGGAATCAACAAATTTTATCAGCGTTACGTATTCGATTAATGTGATAATTACGAGTTTAGTAAACATATTTTCTACTCTCGATGTTATTTTTGTTTATAACGAGTATAAAATAATAATTGATTAATCCTTATTTAATTTTGCATTGGGTTATAAGTTCATATAGCATTCTCAGACAGACATTTTCATCACAATTTCCTTCCTTTTTATATTTTCAAATGTTACAAAGTAATTCTGAAAAACTAGATTGACTATTGAGCTAACTTATTGAGTTATTTCTATGAATTTTAGTATTTTTTTAAATTTCGAATTTAATCAAAATAATTTAAAATAGAAATACAATAAAAATGCTTTTTAATTTAAACTAAATTAATAAAAAATAAAACTTTAAAGTTTAGGCCTCATAAATGATTTTTGTAACCCTTGAACATTAAATGAGCATAAAAATATAATAAATATAATAAAACTAAGTTCCAATTAAATTAATCAACCAATTTTAATAAGTCACGAACCCATTAATGTTTTCAATAGTACGAGTTTACAGTAAGCATATTAAATAAAGTTATTAATTATTTAAAGCGCGGACATAAAATTTCGTTATATTATTTAAATTTAAACTTATTTATATTTAGTAAAGTTTCGAATTTTTTACTTATCAGCAATGAAACTTAACTATTAACTAGTTTCGAATAATAATTTATAATATGCAAGATACTGTACATAATCCTCAAGAGGTTAATACACCTTTGATACTAAAATCTAAATATGCAACCGATGATTAATTCAATTATGTAGTTTAAATTAATTATTTAACTTTTCAATATTGGTTATATTCTTCTAAAATACCGCAATTATAAAATATAATAACCATCATTACATCTACACGTGACGATAAATTATATTAAGTACAGTTATATTGCAAAATGAAGTTGTAATTTATATTTAATCCTTAACTTACAAAACGCACAACAAATAAGTTATACCTTATCTATTGAAGGACATTTAACAGATAATAAATAATCTACGCGAACTGTGGGATTTTAAACACACCACAGAAAACTGAATAAATATTTTATATAAAAACAATTATTTTAATTCTATATATGTTCTACAATAGAAATAATTGATTAATTTAAAAAAATGAAGTGCTTTTTGCTATTAACACTGGTCGCTATTATTGGGGGCATAAACTGTCAAATAGCTGGCGGACGAACAGATATCGACGCATCAACGGCCGAAGTGCAAGCTGCTGCGCAATTCGCTTTTAATCTAATATCCAAAAGCATTAATTCGGTTTACTTGCATACAATTGGACGCGTGACCAAAGCTCAATCCCAAGTTGTTTCGGGCGTTAAGTATTATTTGACCATTGAAATCAACGAAACCAGTTGTCGCGTTAACGCCGCTGACACTAGTAATTGTGCGGTTACTGTAAGTTATCGGTTTTCTTATCTCTAACATATGTATTTTTAATATAATCTTATGATATAATATAATGACATTAAATAATTTTTCAGAAAACCAAAGTTTGCGAAGCTGTAGTTTGGTCTCGACCGTGGCTCGAGACTGGCGCCACAGAACTGCTCGAATTTCACTGTGAAAATCAAACGAAATAAATAAAACACAGTTTTTAATGCTCTTATATAATATTTTAAGAACATTTTGTAATCCAAATATATTAAAATTAAAAGTTTATAGTTGACTATAATTCAATTTTTCTGACTTTTATTCATCACTTTTTCTTAAGTTAAACTCTCGAATGAATTATTTTACTTGAAAGTGTATATTATTTTTTGTTAGAATTGTTTAAACTAATTCGTAAGCACGAAATGATTGTGGTAACTTCTAGTAACACTTTTGCAGTGAGAGACATGTTAATTATATCGTTAATTAAATATAATTGAAAATTTTTATTTTATTTGATAATAATCAGTATAATAAACAATTAGGCGTTTGCAATAAAATGCAAGTACTGTACTGTACACGCATGATAATCAAATTGAATTTTTATTTTATCTCAATTTTATTACTTTATTATTGTTATGGTTTAACCAATTAACCAACATATCTACCAAAAAATACCATAAAAATTGTTATCATTTTAGAAACACGTGAGAACACCGTACCATTCATTCATGACTAATCAAATTTCACGAAATAAACTCTTTTAAATGCAATGAATACATATTAAATGAAATCATGAATAATCAACATTCAGAATTTTGAATTATTTTTCATAGTTAGTTGATAAATAAATTGATGCTCAAATTTTACCATTTTTTAAAGTCGAGATGGAGTTAAACATAGAAAATAGTGAAGTCCATACGTATTCAATTAAAAATAAACATTTTGATAGCGATATAATTATAGTAACGCATACGAATGATAACAAAAGTGAACAAATCATATACTGGCGAAAACTATTCGCATCAACCCTTTTGCCACTCATTATTACTGGAGCACCTGTGCATCAACTATTTATTAATCAAAGCAAATCCATAACCACTACTAAAGAGTGGTTTAGATCAATGTTTTGTTTTCGATTAACTAAATCATCGCTGATTAAAACAGGGATTAATTGCTTACTATTTATTTATTCATTGACACTAAATCTTTCAATATTTGTATCTGCGATATGGGTTTTTAAGAAACTACTTATCGACGGCATCTTTCCTCCCAATTTTTGGTCACAATTATTTTTCTTCGGTCAAGTTATTCCGTACATTATACCGATAAATTTAATATGGATTATTGGTCACCGGTTTAACGATTTAATGAAATCGTTTGAATCGAACGAAAATGATTTAGTGGTTGACGATGACATGAAACATCATCACATGACCAAAATCGTTATACTCTACTGTTTGATTGCTTTTATACAAGTTATCGATTCCATTCTGGTTCTTAAACGCGATTCTTATTGCAATGTTAGTGATATGCTAATATCGCCACAGAATAATACCAATAATACAATAGGCGTTAGTGTTCTGTGTCTGGAAACTTCGTTTTTAAATTATTTCTTTGGTTTAGTTGTCGAAATTGCGTATATTTTGTTTTTCATGGTATACATTGTTTTCTGTTGGGTAAAATATGAATAATCACAATTATTTTAAGCCCAATACATATCGCAATTAATAAATAAATTTTACGCAGGCATTGCTGACCAAATTCTCTACGATAAACGTTTACGTGAAGAACTTAATCGGCGAATGTATGCCAACTGCGAAACATTTTCACAATATAAAACTATTGTATAAAAGAGCAGCGAATCAAATATATTACGTGAACCATGTGCTAAGTTCGATGGTGTCCTCCATCATGGAGTTATACGTATCAACAGTTGTGTTTGAAATTTATAATTGCGTTATATTGATAATCATGAATTTGGATAAAGAACATGTAATCGATGGTGTATCTTATATGGTAACGGATGAGGCAAAGCAAATAAGAGTACGATTGGCCACAATCGCCGTAATAACTCTTATAGCGAAGCTCAGTATACTTAAGATAGTTATATCGCAAATACTTCTCGTGAACGACGAATCGAAAGCGATTGTTGCCCATCTTAATGACTTCGTCACGCAGTTTCAAGAAGATATGACTGTCGTTGACTATCATTCGGTTTGTGAGCTATATTTAATATTTCGAGTCACCTAAATAACATAATCCATAAATTAAAATGATTGCTTCTCCATCTAAAAGGCTTTTCCAATTGAATCAAATTTCCGGCCGAACAAGTTTATAATATACATGTTTATCGTGTGACTGTCCTTATAGACCTATATATGAGATTCTTATCGAAAATATTTTAAATGGAAAGTTCGATCAATATTTTGATTTTGAAAGATTCCCAATTTGGAGACCAGTTTTTAAATAATTCAATTATTTTATTATATTTTATTCAGTTTCGTGCACTAAAATCATATATTATATCTCGAATGCAAAGACAGGACAAAAGAGCGTTGCTATCGATAAGATTGTTTGAAAAATTGCCATTTTTCAAAAGAAGAATCTATGGTTACATACCGTTATGAATTAATAATTACAACAATTTATATTAGACTAATAAATTTACACCAATTTAAACCAATGGTAGTTATAAATCAATGAAAAGAATTCACGACACATTCATATTTAGCTCACTTTTTCAATGCCTAATTATGCCACAAAATTATTAAAATTTAAGCACATGATGGCGTGATGCTAAATACCATTATTAATAATAAATCCGTGAATTCCCTTTAATAAAAAAGCTGTTAATAGATAAACAGACAGACAGACAGACAGACATGGTCTATACAAAAATTTTATAAATTATAAAATGAAAATAATTTTATATATTAAAATATTTTGTCAATATAATTCACAACTGTTATGAATATCCTCTTTTTTAATGATAGCCTTTGGTAAACAGTGTAATGGACACGTTCACAACATTATTGTTTCAATTCAGGTTAATTTTTGGATTCATAAATTGTATCATCATATTCAGCATTGGCTGTTATCGAGTTAGTGATTTCTAAGTAAACGTGTTCGTAATACGAACCCATAGTTATGCCACTATAACGAACAGACTCGTACTCATTCACTTCCATCTCATGAATTATAGTCTGAGGCAACTGTTTCTTAGTATTTCTTCTGCAACAGCGCACCATTATGTACAACAATAAGATAATAATGGATAGCAACAGAATGCTTGCCAACGCTACCACAATCGTTTTCCACTTAAAAGACAAATCTACAGTACCGTTGTACTTAATTGATACGCATTGCGGTTCATCACCAGTCCATTTCCCATTACGACACTCGCGTGTATTCCTCGTGGTGTTAAGTATTGTCGGCAAACCATTGTATAGGATATTATCGCACGTGTACACCGCTATGGTTCCGCGCGATGTGACATTCACTCCGTTAACCACACTGAATATGTTATTTCTGAGCACAATTTCTGTTGAGTTGTATGTATTTGGAAGTTCACAAAACTCTCTCTCCAAACACACGGGAAACTGGTCTTTCCATTCTCTATTTATATCGCACATCACGTGATAGCCATTCAATCTTAGCGGTGAAATGTCGTATCCTTGTTGGCACGTGAATTGCGCGAAATGATTATTGGTGAGCACCACAGAGTGTAATGGATGGTCTGGTTCGCCACAATCGTTATTATGCATAGAGTAAATTCTTAGTTCACAAATCGCTAGATTCAATGCTAGAGTTTTATTTTTATTTGACACTTCGTTATTGTTGAACATTAACTCGATTTGATTGTACGATTCATTCAAATAGTTTAGCTTTTGTTCCATAGAAATGTGATTATTTTCTACTATGCTATTTGGAAGTTGACACAAAATGGACAGCGTATCGTAAATATCCCACTTTACTGTCGAAACTATTTTACAGATTTTAGTTTCGCTAATTCGCGCAATAGCTCTAACATTAGTATTCATTAGATTTTTGTACATCAAAGTTATTTTGATATAATAAAAAGGTAAGGAATATTCCAAGTGGATAACTATTTTGTTAGTTAATGTATTGTTAATTAATATATTTTGACAGTCTTTGGGCCAATAATGCGATATATATGAGTATGGAAGCGATGTAATAAAACTCGAATCAGTTGATGTGAAGATTGATTTATTTAATGTTGTGTCGCGCACTTCAAACCTATTAACCTTTGATATTTTGTTTTGTGCTGCAAACAAACAAAAATAAAAATAAATAATTTTTTGTATAATACTTTCATTGCAATATTCAGACAATTTTAAATATTTATTTAGAGGTTAGTTAAGAAAGTTTAGTAAAGTTGTCTGCCAGTAAGAAACTCTTGAATTATACAGTATTTCTTACTACAGTAGTACTGAGTTCTATAGTCGTTTAAACCATCCATTTAGTCCAAAACAAAATGTTGGTTAGTCTCACGCTAAAGTACAAATTAGTTACAATTCGGATAAACCTTATATCGGATTTTCTATGCTTAATAGCTTTTCGATTAGAGTGGAACACATCTAGTTTCGGTTCTGCTTGACCTAAACAGTTTAGTACTTGACGGGACTAGTTCTTGACTCTCCTGTTCCCAAATTAATACCAGATAAAAGTTTTACATCACACACTATCTACCTATTCCAGTGTAGCATTTTACATGGTCTTTTTAATAAATATTACATGGTCTTCTTATTATTACAGTTAAAGAGACATAACAGCACGTACATTAATCGTTGTTTATGGACATTTAATAAAGCTGTGAAACATGTTTGATTAGCGAAACTACATTAGAAAAAAGTGGAACACCCACCACAACGAGGTATTCTTCCCATCCATTTTCCATTGACGCACACACGCGTTACTTTACTCGAGTCTTCAATCTGATCGTTGGGATTAATGCACGAGTACTTTACTACAGTTCCATTACTAAACACATTACCAGCGAAATTAAAGTTAATATCAGTATGGTTTTTTTCGCTTTTGATTGCAGTAAAACTTGTGTGCTTATATAATCCTGGTTTACCACAACTAACGCCATTTGCACTTATTTCGTGTTTTAACGCTAATAATATACAGTATACAAATATAAAATTATTGATTGCTATTTTGTTTTTACTGCCAGCCATGTTAATGGTTATCGAAAACAAATTTTGTTTTTTTCTATTCTAAATAAGTGGAGGACTAATTTACCAACTTTATAGTTAGCTCAGGATATGAATCATTTCCATTTCCAAGTTAGAATCATTTTTTTTACTTCATTACACATCCTTTCAATCTTAATAGTTTGCAGCTTTTATTTTAGTCTTTTACTTCCATCGAATATTAAAACGTGATCTTAATTTATAATTATAATTTTAAATAAATTTTAAAAGGAGTATATGATAATTTTATACTCATTTTGAGAAACGTAAAGTGCACTTAATCTATGAAATTTACACAACTTATTTAAAACTAGTGTTAAAACATTAAATATTATTAGATTTAAAAAATATATTATTATAAACTGTTTAAAATACATATTTGTAAAAAGAGTTAAAGTTTCTCATCAAAGCACACAAATACATAATATTTTAAAATAAAATTATTTTAGTTAAAAAAGGTCAACCGAAACTTTAACCTAAATATGACATTAATTCCAACCTTAAACCGACCAAATATTAACATTTTTCTGACCGAAGTTTTCGATGCCTAGTTATTATACAAATTTTTACTTAAGTGTCTCTTGAAAAAATTTGTTTTAATGGGATCGTTATATTATTGGCATTTTCATTAATATGCATTTAATTAATAGGCAACATTAAGTGCGCAAACTCTTTAGTTTAGAAAACAATAAATATATTTTTTGACGGGTAAAAAACGTAGTGTTATTGTTTATGCTTAATAGGTAAGAGTGCAGAATTGGTCACCCCTCGGTGTCGGCAAAATGGGGTTTTTTGGACTCCCTGAGTCAAATGGTGAGACAGAAATAGAGGAAAAATTTAGTATTTTGCCCAGTTTGGCCATAAAATCGATTTTTCTAGATTGTCGTTTTTAGGGTTTTTTGAGTCAACCAAAACCACAAAACTCATACATGGGTTATTATTAAAGCACGGAATTTTAAATATAATAAATATTATACCGGTAAAAGCGAATGCTCTCAGAATTATTTTGGGAGTATTACGATTAAAAACAAGTTGTTTGGCAGAATTTATAAGTCAATATAAATAAATATTTTAAACTTAAACAAGATCGTTGCGGTCATAATATCTGACTTTGCTGTTTAAATTTTAGTAAGTTTATGATCGCTCGCTCTCTTCGTTCGCTCGCTCCCATTATTTTATATTTTCTGTTTTATTATGTTAAAAGCAGATGAAATCAAAAACAAATCGCTTTAATATTGATTATGCAACTTTAGTTTTTGATATTTTTACCGAATTTCCCCTATTTTGACTAGATTTTGCTACCATTTTGAAATCAAAAATGCATATTTTTACAGCAAAATCCGGCATATGCCACTTTTATTATTAATCAAATTTTTCATTTTAGCCTAATTTTGCACAATTCGACAAGTAATTATTTGGTAATTTTTTACCATTTTGAGTCTAAAATTTACTGTTTTTATGATAAAAACCGGCATATGCCACTTTGATTAAAAGCACATATCATTAAAAAGTATGGCATAAATCACTTTATAACGGGTTCCATACTATATTATAGTCCAAACCGGCACATGCCACTTTGCTAAACAGTATAATTCATTTGAAAACCGGCTTATGCCACTTTGATTAAAAGCACATATCATTGAGAATTCTGGCATAAATCACTTTATAACGGGTTCCATACTATATTATAGTCCAAACCGGCATATGCCACTTTGCTAAACAGTATAATTCATTTGAAAAACCGGCATATGCCACTTTGATAAACAGTAAAAGTCATTTAAAATAAAGGCAATAAAATATCGGATTTCCAACGAAAGTATAGTCCAAACCGGCATATTCCACTTTGATAAACAGTAAAAGTCATTTAAAATAAAGTCAATAAAAATCGGGTTTCCAACGAAAGTATAGTCCAAACCGGCATATGCCACTTTGATAAATAGTAAAACTCATTTAAAATAAAGGCAATAAAATTCGGGTTTCCAAAGAAAATATAGTCCAAACATGCATATGCCACTTTAATAAAGAGTATATGTCACTTGAAAAACCGGCATATGCCACTTGAATAAACAGAAAAAGTCATTTAAAAAAGGTAATATAATTGGGTTATCCAACGAAAGTATAGTCCAAACCGGCATATGCCACATTGATAAATAGTAAAACTCATTTAAAATAAAGGCAATAAAATTCGGGTTTCCAACGAAAGTAAAGTTCAAACCGGCATATGCCACTTTGATTAACATTATATGTCACTTGAAAACCGGCATATGCCACTTGAATAAACAGAAAAAGTCATTTAAAAAAACAATATAATTCGGGTTTCCAACGAAAGTATAGTCCAAACCGGCATATTCCACTTGAATAATAAATAGTAGTTGTCTGTTAAAAATCTGTTAATTCCATATTCTAAACGGATATATCATTTTTATAAGATGATTAAAGGTAATACAAATAGACAATTGATACTATAAAAATTTTAATTTTATTT
>JAQIXJ010001695.1:0-19194 GCA_034700185.1 Phthiracarus laevigatus | reverse complement strand
AAGGTTCTTAAGCATCTGTTACCATTATGCCACCAGTTGGAATATAACACAATGCTGATTTGTGGTAACGGTCATAATGTTGTCCAATATAGATACTAACATCTTTTGCACATATCCGTTAAGTAGGCATTGGCCATATCTGGTTCCGACCTCGATGGTTCTTTGTCCAATTTGGTACCTTAAAACCACGAGTTGATGCAACACACTTACCAAATAGGAAAGAACAATGGTTGAGGATTGGAAATCGGTTGAAAACAAATTTCCAGTATGATAAAGTCAAGGTATAAGAAAACGGTTCCAGTCTTGAAGGTTCTTAAGCATCTGTTACCATTATGCCACCAGTTGGAATATAACACAATGCTGATTTGTTGTAACGGTCATAATGTTGTCCAATATAGATACTAACATCTTTTGCACATATCCGTTAAGTATTCATTGGCCATATCTGGTTCCGATCTCGATGGTTCTTTGTCCAATTTGGTACCTTAAAACCACGAGTTGATGCAACACACTTACCAAAATAGGAAAGAACAATGGTTGAAGATTGGAAATCGGTTGAAAACAAATTTCCAGTATGATAAAGTCAAGGTATAAGAAAACGGTTCCATTCTTGAAGGTTCTTAAGCATCTGTTACTATTATGCCACCAGTTGGAATATAATACAATGCTGATTTATTGTAACGGTCATAATGTTGTCCAATGTAGATACTAACATCTTTTGCACATATCCGTTAAGTATGCAGTGGCGTTGTAGTTATAACCTAGATGGTTCATAGATTGCAAGTAATATTATAACACTTGTCAGAATCTAACATATTACCTGTTTTTGATCAATGACATTCACTTATCCACAACAAATGCTAATATTTTTTATCAGATATGCGAATCATACTTTAAAAACTTTTCTTCCTTATATTCACAATAGAGTTAAAGTTAAAACTCCAACATATTTAAGCTACTAATATATACATGCAAAATTATGTTTGAATTCAATTCCTCAAAGCAATAACTATAAATTCAATTTTCATAAAAGGAGGCTATGTTAATGATCAGAAATTAATTTTGAATAGTTTTTGTAATATAACTGTTTTATAATGAAGGAGTCTAAAAGTTTGTTTCTTAATTAATCCAACAATTAAAATTAGAAAATTAAAGTGTATTTTAAAAAATCTCTGTTTTTGCTATCAATTAATTAAACTTTAATTGAATAATTTTATGTATAAGTACTCTTAATTAATACCATGGAGGATAGTTATTTAAACGAAAAAGAAATAAGAAAACTTAAAGATAAAGAACGTAAGAGAAGAAAACGAAATAATTTAGAATACAGACAGCATGAAAATCAAAGAAAACGTGAGATCAACAGCGATAAACGAAATGATAATAATTGGCTTAAAAATGAACAGAAGCGTAACACTGATTCTCACAGAAAGTCTCGATTGGATGAACAACGACGCACGATAGAGCAGCAACGTAACACCGATTCGCATAGAGAATCAAGACTTAATAAGGAACAACGAACGTTAGAACAGAAACGTGACAAAATTTCGCATCAAATGTCCAGACAAAATGAAGAAAGACGAAAGCTAGAACAGCATCGTAACACAAATTCTCATAGAGAATCAAGACTTGATATTGAACGACGAAAGAAAGAACAGGAACGAGACACAATATCGCACAGACTGTCCAGACAAGATGAAGAACGACGAACGATAGAACAGCAGCTTAACACTGAGTCACATAAACGTTCAAGACTTGATAAAGAACGACGATCGTTAGAACAGAAACGAGACACTAAGTCACATCAGCAGTCAAGATTAGTTGAAGAACAACGAGCGCTAGAACAACAACGAAATACCGAGTCCCACAAACATTCAAGACTAGATTTAAAACGCCGTCAAGCTGAAAGGGAAAATGATAAAATCGCTAAAAAACTATCTCGCATTGAACTTAAAGAAAGAGTGACTTATGAGGATTTGTGTGTTCAATATGAGTCGAATATCAAGAAAGGTCCAACCGTAGTTTGCAATTCATGTTCTGGTCTTTATTTTGAGTCTTCAATTAGGACTGTTTATCTTTCAACTTTATTGCAAAACATGAATAAAGACTTTTTAGAGACTATTTTTGATCTGCAAGAAAGACTAAACTTTTGTATTAGTTGCAACAGAGATATATTGCGTTGTAAAGTTCCAAATCTTTCGAAGGTTAATGGCTTATGTTTCCCAACAATTCCATCGGTATTGAAAAACATGACAGAAATAGAAATAAGACTGGTTTCACCTAGGTTACCTTTCATGCAAATAAGGGAGTTGAGTAAAAGAGATCGACAATACGCGATAAAAGGTAATGTAGTAAATGTTCCAATATCTGTTGATACATCTGTAAACGTACTTCCACGAACATTTGATAATACTCACACTATCCAATTGAAGCTGAAAAGAAAATTATGTTATCAGACGCACTATTTATATGAAACCATAAGACCCGCTGTATGTTACAATGCTCTTAGTTATTTAATAAATACACCACTTTACAAACATGAAAATATAACCATTTCAAAGAAATGGTTTAAGGAACACACTGTTCAAATCGAAAACTTTATTGTCTTAGAAGAAGACAAAATTAACAAAAATGATTTATTTGCTATCACTCAAGATCTTAAAATCGAATCAAATAAAAACGAAACTAAAGAAGACATTCCTTGTGCTAATGATCTGGATAAAATGATTGAAACGAATGAAGAAGACAATGTAACCACTATGGATACTTTATGGAGTGACACAGATCATACTCAAACAATAGCATTTGCTCCAGGAGAAGGAGTTATTCCAATTTCTTTAATGCGAGACGAATACGCAGAACAACTTTCATTTCCAAATATCTATTGTGGAGAATTTAGGAATACGAGTAAAAACTTATCTTATGCGAACATATGTAAGTGGGAACTGAGACATTACGACAGAAGATGTTGCAATGTTGCAAAAATATTTTTTATGCTTAAGAAACGCCAGTTGCAATTGATAACGAAGCAAGTTTCTTTGCATTTAAGAAAAAGAAAGAATACCGAAACAATAACTGCTGGCCAATTACTGGAAAAAGACTTTGTCGATAACATATGCAAAGTTGATGATGGTTACAGGTTTTTGAAAGTTGATCGCTCCTCTCCTCCTTACTGGCAATCAAGAAAAAAGGAAGTTCTTGCAATGATTCGGCAGTTAGGTATACCGACATTATTCTTTACTTTGTCAGCAGCGGAAACAAGATGGAAAGAATTGCTTGTTATATTAATGAAAACCGTCCGCAACATAGATGCTACAGAAGAGGATATTAACGATTTAGACTATAAGGACAAATGCGAGTTAATAAGTAAAGATCCAGTTACTTGCTCTAGATATTTTGATAAACGCATAAGGGAACTGTTTAGAGTGTTGCAACACCCAAAAGGACCATTCCTCAATAATCAAATAACAGATACTTATGTTCGCGTTGAGTTTCAGCATCGTGGAAGTCCACATGTTCACAGTCTGTTATGGATGCATGATGCACCAGTTTATGATAAGTTATGCCAAAACTCAATCAATAATTGTTTGGCATTTATCGACAAATACATCACTACGAATAGTGAAATACACGAAAATCTTATACAACTTCAATCTCATGGTCATTCTAAATCTTGCTTGAAGTTAAAAGGGGATAAAATTATTTGTCGTTTCGATTTCCCACAGTTACCTATGCCTTCAACAGTGATACTGGAACCTGTTGAAAGCAACGAAGAAGGCGAAAAAGTTTATGAGAACATCAAGCAAACATTAAATTTATTGGAAAGTAGAAACAAAAATGGACAAATAGATTTAGCTGACATAACGTTTGAAATGTTTTTAAAACACATAAATCTTACTTTCGATAAATATTTGTACGCAATACAAACCCAACTGAAAAATCCAAAAGTATTTCTCAAACGTGAATTAAAGCACATACGAGTCAACGGTTTCAACGAAAACATACTTAAACTTCATAGAGCTAATATTGATATTCAATTTATTCTGGACCCATATAGCTGTGTTCAATATATTCTCAACTACCTCAACAAACCAGATAGAGGCATGTCAAAACTTTTAAGAGAAGCAGTGGAAGAAGTAAAAGCTGGTAATTTTAGTATACGTGACAGACTTAAAATTATTGGCGACAGATATCTTAAAGCATCTGAAATATCAGCACAAGAAGCTGTATACCATCTTCTATCAATGGATCTATCCCGCTGTAGCCGCGCACATGTTTTTATAAACACTGGAGATTTAAAGGATCGCAATAGAATGGTGAAGTCTGAAAAAGAACTAAAAGAACTACAACATGATTCGCTAGAAATATACCAGAAAGGAGATTTGGATTAATATCCTTTACGACCAGATTCTTTAAAACTAGTTTGCCTAGCTGATTTTTGCGCTAATTATAACAGGTATTTGAAAAAACCTTACAGTAAAAGTAAAACATCTGTAACGGAAAATGATGACCTAGTTGATGAAGAAGAAAATCTTGGTGATTTGATAGCATTAAACGGAAATGGGGGTTATTTGGAAAAACGCAAAAAGCCAAAAATTATTCGATACAAAAGATATAACTTTAAAACAGATGAATACAATTACTATCGCGAACAGTGTCAACTTTTTGTTCCTTGGTTAAACGAAATAGAAGATCTCATTAATGTAGACATAAAAAATAAGTTTCAAAGCAATTTTGAACTTATTAATATGAACGCTGCAAAATATACGTTTTACAAACAAGATGTGGCCAACTTCGAAGAAAGGTTTAAAGACCATGAAAGTAAGTTTATAGAAAATGAAGAGACTAATAATAATAAACAAAGTCACAACTTTAGTGTTTACACAATCGACACTGACGCTCAATACAGTTTGAGTGAAGACATAAGTTGCAAACCATCTACAATCAAAATGGAAAAATATTTGACTCCTAAATTAAAAAGCGAGGATGAGTATAATGAGTTAATGAGATCTTTGAACAAACATCAAAGAAAATATTGCATGAATTTACTTTTTAACGTTAAGACTAAAAGAGACCCAATTTATAATGTAGTATTTGGTGGAGCTGGTGTTGGAAAATCTTGTCTAATTAGTGCGATATATCAAACACTTTCAAGATATTTTAATAGTTTATATGGAACAAGTCTTGAAACAACGAAAATACTGCTGTGTGCTCCTACAGGCAAAGCAGCATTTAATATTGGAGGCGAGACAACAAACTCTGCTTTTGATATTTTCAATCAGAACCACGATTATAACACATTATCGCATGACAGAAAAAACACGCTTTTATGTAACTTCATTGATTTAAAACTGATAATCATTGATGAAATTTCGATGGTCGGTATATCTCAATTTGAATTTATTAACCTTCGGTTGCAAGATATATTTGGAACAACAAAACCATTTGGTGGCATATCTGTAATATGTTTCGGTGATTTTTTTCAACTGCGACCTGTGCAAGACTTTTTTGTATTTAAAAGTAACACGAAAAACAAGTATGGAACTCTCTTTGAAAACCATTTATGGAAAATTTTTAAAGCATATGAATTGAACGAAATTATGCGTCAAAAAGACGATAAAGACTTTGCAATAGCACTTAACAACTTGGCTTCAGGGAATTGTTCTAGAGAAGTCCCTACAAAGTCCTAAATATTCTAATGCAAGATAAATTGCAATAATATCACAAGTGTTGTCATTAGCTTTTTTTCTGATAATCAACTTTCTATTCACTGCTTATTCTTATTAAGATTGAGGTTTTTTAGATTGTAATATACCCCCAGAAACCTGATTAACAATATAAATTCTGACTTTTAATGAACCATCCAACACAAACTCTCTATTCGATTAATGTGTATGGTTTATCTTAGATAAATACGATGATTTATTGAATAATTTTTGAATTAATAACCAATATAGATTTATTCCCGTAACTTCTAGTGATAGATTAGAATAAGGATCAGTTTTCGAGTCATCTGCATTAGTCAACATGCTTTCCACAACATCATAGAAGGCATTATCAATACTTCTGAGAACTCCATAATAAAGTCCATTTAGTTATGAATGAATTTAAAGTTAGTCTTTTTTGTAGTTCGCATTAAGGTTTCGTTGAAACTTTCTCTAACAGCGCCACTTCTTTCTAAATACACTTCAGGTGCTGTGTCCAACCGCTAGTCATTCATAATTTTATCGTAGTCGTCGGAATCTGTGTCAGCTCTATTATTTGTGCTAGGATTAGGCTGTGATATTGATTCTGTAAATTTTAAATAATTTTTAAGTGATGGTAATTTTAAGTCTCGAAGAAAACATAACACTAGGATAAATCCAGTTTGTATTCCGATCATTTTCAGTCATTGCAGAATTGTGTTCAGGAATAATCCAATCTGTTAACAGTATAAATAAATATAACTATTAAACTTTGTTTAAATTAAAACCTGAAGTAGATGATTGTCGATTGTCAAGACCAGTTGTTTAGCTAGAAATGAATAAGCTCTTCGTTTTGACACTTTAGACTCTTTAACATTAGGCATATTTTCTATATGTAGTTGTTTTAAATCTAACTATTAATAAAAGTTATTAAACTGAAGTTCTAAAACTATTATAAAGTTGTTTACATAACGCTGTATTTTCATGGCTGTTTTGAATTAATGATTTTCGCACTGTTGGATTAACAGTAATTGTGTTATCAAGTATCGATTTACTCGGAGTTGTTCCTAAAAAATCGCACATGTGTTAAGCTTATGAGTTATCACATAAGCCTTTCTATAGAGTTTATCCTTGAAAATCTCGTAAATTATTTTAACTAAATTTCAAGGCTTTTGCTTTTCAATGTTAACAAACTTGTTGGCGATAAATTGAATCTCTAAATTATAGCTAAAGACATGTACAGTAAATAACACCTGTGTTTCTAGCTGCGTCTGCTGAATTTAACCTTGAGTAAGACATAGATTTTTTAGTGCGTTCGCTAACTTTTAAATTTTTAATTGTTCGAGAACTAATTTAAACCATAAACATAGTTCGAGAACGCATAAATTTAGTAAGTTTTATACTTTTTAAAAGTTTGGGTAGGTTTTTGTAACGAATTCTGAAGTTTTTTCAGCTAGACTTGCCCTGAGATAACACTCCGATGTCTAACTAATCCGACAAGAACGCCTTAAAGCCGTTGGCGGGTGAAGCGATGAGGGAATCCACCCACCCCACCCAACCCTAATTATTTGATTTGCAGTTTAATTAGATTGATGAATAGATTAAAAGTTTTAAGAATATTGATAACAATATTTTTTAAATCATCAAATGAAAATGTTTTTTAGCTCTTAGGCGCTGCAACATTTTTAAACAACACAGCCTTCAATCATAAAACGTTGTTCGCTCTGCGACCGGTTTAAAGCTGACGTTAGCCTTGAAACATTATATCGTTATTTGCTCTGCGACGGAGTGTGTCATTATCGAAGGCGATACATTTATTGCTTTTGGTAAGTTTTCTTAAATGTTTTTGATTAATTTCAAAGTTTATTTCGCTATTTATATATTTTTCAGAACTAGCAGATATATTGTTAGATGGCCTAATTTCGAAAAACAATACTTGAGTGAGCGCGAAGTCACTTTTGGATGTTGGGCAAATAATCTGGGCATCGCGAAAATTCACAACCAAACATTTTTCATCTCGACATCAAGCTTGACAATGTTTCAATGGTGGCTAACAAAGCTAAAGTTTCCGACCTGGGCTTGGCTATCAAACACGAGGGACAGACACCATATGTTCAACTAGATTGCATTATCGGCACTAAAGGTTTTATTGCACATGAAGCTGAAGTTGATTTCACCTATTCGCAGGCGTCAGATTGGTATGCGCTTGGCAAGTTATTGCTGTTTTTTTCGACAAAGTAAATAAGAAATACGTTTTCAAGTCACGAATTGACACGCAATTACCAGTTAGCGACTTGTACAAAGACTACGTCAACCAACTTTTGAAGCCACTTTCCAAACGTCTTGGGAATCATTTGGGACAACATGAACTCCATGCTCATCCTTATTACTAAAACATACTTTATGAGATGATTAAAAGTTTTAGTGTATTATATTATTAATATTTTTAAAATACATTTCTATTAAATATATAATCATAATCAATGTGTATCAGTATTTATTCATATTTAATTCATATTTGCGTGTGTACGTTTGTGTGTGAATGTTTTCAAACTTACATGCATGCATGGGTGATTTGCATTCGCATTAAATTATCGATGAGTTTTTTGCTTTCTTGCCATACTATGTAATTAAAACCCTTTCTCACGCTTTTTTCCCCGTTTAGTTTTCATCCTTAAATGTGTAATGAGGCAAGATGTTTAAAGTTAAATGGGAACTACCTTTAGATGTTTAAAATGCAAAGAAACACAAATGTAGTTTTTTTATTGGTAACAGATATGTAAACTTTCACTTTAATGAGTAAAGCGACAAGTAGAGAATTCAATGTCATCATGTATATGCGTTTGATCTATACCCTTGTTTGAATGGAACTGTTTTTTTGAGGCACACCTTTTAAGTATTAGCAATGAATCTGAGAGGGAACTCAAGGTTGAGTTTTTTCATTATCATTTTTAATTTCGTCAGGTTTGGTTTTTGGAAAATCGTTTGTATTTTGGCCGTGTCATTCACTTTGTCGTATGGAAGGTGATCATCTCAAGCAGTGATAGCGGAGGTGAGATATAATTCCGCCACTGAGCTATTTATTATACATTACGCATTATAAATTGGCTCCGCGACGGCGTTATGATCGTTATCTCTCTCACACATTATCATAGGCAGAGATGTTAAGCGCCGTTCCACTGTTGCCTGTCTACTGCAGTAACGAGATTAAGCACTCGTTTTATAGCTACAGTATTAGTTACATAATTATTGTAACTATGCATTTTCAATAGGCTACAGACAGGCGCCTAAAATTATAACAATTGCGTTTGCTGTTGCTTGCAATAAGTGTGTTAAACTGGAAACGGGAATAATATTTCTGAATAAATCTCGTCTCCGCGATCTCTGATCTCAAGGCTGACAACTACTTTTTTAGTATTCCTCCCAAAACTCACATCTCGAATATACACAGGAAATTATTTCGTCCATTTCTTCGACAATGTGTAAGATAGGGAATCATAATAAATAGTACTTACATACTTACATACTCCCAGGGTTTTATTTTGCCTGTGTATTAGATAAATACATAAGATTAACTACGAGGTTAAGTACATACACATGCACACACATATATACGAGGTCCTTATCTGTTACTGGAAATGAGGCTTATTAATCTATTTTCAACATTCCTAAGTATTTAAGGGGGCTCAAAGCTGATCAATTTTTTTCGTATACATTAACTTTGTAATAACAGTGCATTTGTGCTGAGAATATAACTACTGTCCTATTCAAGACCTTGAATGTGTTAATAGTGTTTTTTGTTGTTAAAGCAATATGTGTTTTATGTATCGCAAGAAAAATTTGGGTTTGGATTTGAAGTAAATTTTTTCTTCGCGTAAGTTAATTATTAATGTTGTCATATACTTGAGTTAAATTGACAAAAATAGGGCTTATAGATCGACTAGATTTGGGGTTTGAATGGCTAATTAAGAGGTAAAAATGACTGACATAGAGGTTAAAATGACGAAAATACGGGTTTAAATGGCAAATATTGGTATTTAAAAGGCTTAAAAAGGGGATTGGTATACTAAATTTGGGGTTAAATAGACTAATTTTTAGGGATAAATGTCTTAAATAGGGGTTGAAACGACTAAATATGGGGCCTAAACTGATAAATATGGGGTTTAAACGAAAAAATTGGTATTCGAATGACAAAATTCCGGACAAAAAATGACTATTTCTGGTGATAAAACGGCTATATTTTGGGTTTTAATAACTAAAATTGTAGATAAAATGACTAAAATTAGGGTTCGAATGACAAAATTCGACGTAAAAGTGAATAAGTATTGTGATAAAGTTTAGGTAAGTTAACAACATTAAATGTCGAATTTGGATATTTGGAGTTTAGAAGATTTTCAAGTTCTTGTAAATTAATAGAATTAAAAATCGTCTTAATCAAACTAACTAATTCTTCTTCGGTATGATAACATCCTTTATTTATAAATTTATTAAGAACAGTTGTTTCCTCATTTTCAAATTTTATTTTAAACTTTATAAACATATCATAAGGAATATTAAATAAACTTGATGGATAAATTATTTGAGCCAATGCCACTTCATAATCATTAAGTTTTATTGTTTCAGGTAGGTATACAGAAAATTTAGACAAAGAGTTGTTTTTGTATATTTCATAGCTTGAATCACTTGGTAAATCTATAACATATGTTTCTTTTTGTTGAAAACTAGTCATTATACTCTATAATCAGTTACTGACTGACTGAAGCTCTTTATCATAAAATGATCCTTCTAATACTTCTCCTCGTTTATCTTTAACAGTAAATCTTTGAAATGGTTTTGTATTTAAAATTTTATCAACAATAAAAATTTCTTTTGTCCAATTATTCTCATAACCTTTTTCAAATGTTTTTTTCAGTTTTAAAAGTCTCACAGACTCATTTGTTTTTATTTTACTTTTTTTAGTTTGGTTAAAAAATTTATATAAATTACGGAAGACTAACTTTTCATTAGAAGTGTTAACGTCAATTGGTTTGTATTTTGTTCTACTATGAGTTGTGTTATTGTAATTGTTTACAAAATAATTTAATACATGAAAATAACTTTTTGATTTGTTTGCTGTTATAAATTTAAACAATTTTTCTTTTAAAGTTCTAATAAAACGCTCAGCAACAGCAGCATACGTTCAGTATTTCTAGCTATTATATGAGCAATTTGATGCTTTTCTAAGTGTAATTTAAACTTTTTATTAACATATTCTGTGCCAGCATCTGTGAATAAATAAGTTGGTTTTCTGTTAGTTGACTTTAAAATTTTATCAAATCCGATTATAATACTCTCAGGTTTTTTATTTTTTAACGGTACAGTCCAAGCATATTTAGATAAAACGTCTATACAAACAAGCAAGTATTTTATCCCTTTGTTAAAACGTTCAAGAAGACTTAAGTCAGCTAAATCTGATTGCCACCATTGATCAATATGATATGAAACCATAGGATTTCTTTTAAAACGCTTTCGTCCATATTTATGTAAAGAATACGTTTCTTGTGTTCTTAACCACTTTTTTACTGTATCCAATTTTATTTCATGATCAACAGATTTGGCTTTTTTAAATAAATTTTTTATAGAGCCAAAAGAGTTAGGTTCTGAAATATCGTAATATATTTTTTCTAAAACAGTTTTTTGATTTTTTAAAAGTTTATCCATCTTATGTTTTCTGTTTTATTTTGATTTTTTGGTTGTTTTTTGAAGTAACTTTTAATATTTTTTTCTGCTAACAACTTCTTTTTTCTTGGATACTTAATAACTGTCTCTGGTAATAAAGTAGATGATTGATCGACATATAATGGTGATTTTTCCGTTGGCGTACTCGTTAGATTAGGTTCAAAGTCTGAAATATCTGTTACATTGTCTAAATTAATATCTATCGCTCTATCCTTTTTCATAGGTTTTTTATAAGATAAGTTTTTTGAAATACTTTTATCTTGTTTTTTATTAAAACTTGAATTTTTAAACGTCTTAAATAAATACTTTTTTAAAGCATTTGTATACAATCTGGCTTTTATGTCTTCGTTATAAGATGAGTGATAAATATGATTTATATCTTCATCTAAAGTTTTCTGTGGTTTTGAACTTGTACATTTATAATCAAAAGGAACTAATTTCATTTTTTTAAACTTACTCATTGTAAACATTTAATTCGAAGTGATAAAGCTTAATTGAACTTTCTGATTTTAAACATAGATTTATATATTGTTAACAATCTTAAATTTGACTTCAATTAACACATCTAAAATTATTTTTTTTAACAAAGTCAATTGAATTTATAAAAAAAAGTTAATTTTTCTTAGTTTTCATAATATTGGCAATTGTATTACTTGCTATTGAACTTATTAAACTAAGCGCTGGTGGTATCAAATATGTCCAAAAACCACCGAATTGAGAGATAAGTTTCTTTTTTGCTTTTATATTTAAACTTTTCTTTGAGAGTAGTTTTAACAAATTTCTATATTTCTTTAGATTTTTGAATTGACATTGTGTAAAAGGAATATTTCCTTTTAAACAGTTTAATGAAAGCTCCGAAATAGCATTTATAATGCATGATTTGGATTTAAGTATTAAATCACTTCTTTTTTTTAAACTTTTAACTGCATTAAGTTTTTTTAATTCTTTTTGACATTGAAGTATGTTTTTCATTGTCACAAAAAAATACTGAAGGGAATTCGTTTTCTAATACGTTTGCACGTACTCTCAGTTCAACTGGAGTTGTTTGATTCAAGTCCAATAATAAATAAGAAAACGGATTGTAATCTGTTGCATTTTTATACGCTTCGAAAATATAGTTTTCTTTATCAACACATATTTGGTTAGCTAAAAGTTTTATTTGTTGTCTGTCACGCGGGTTTTTCATCAAAACAATTTAATTACTATTTATTGATATATCCCTATTATATTTACTTTTAGGGAACAAATTTTGCATTAACAAAACTACTGTAATATTTTTATGGTGACTAAATTTTGTGAATAAATCGCTTATAATTTGGTTATTCACAAACAAATGCATATTATCGTCTAAAACAAGTAAATATTTTAAATTTTTGTTGAAAGTGTTTATTAATTTATCTGAAATATTTTTTGCAAACTCAATATTAGAGTTATTTATTTTCTTAAGTTTTGGTTTACCACTACCAGTTAAATACACAATTCTTTGAAACTCATTTTTAAAAATATACTTAGAATTTATCAGTTTAAGAACAAAAGTAGTTTTTCCAGATCCAGACGGCCCAAAAACTATCCAGCGAGATGGAGTTTCGAATCTTGTATGTTCTTCCCTCACATAATTATCGGCTTCACACTCATGAATGCGTAAAGAACAAAAATTACATTCAACTAAATCGTTCCGTCCAGAGTAAAAAAACCCGTCAGCAGATAATTCAAATGTACTAATAAAAGGCAAAAACCAATTTCTAAAAGACTCAATTCTATTTTTTTCAACATTCATATCTTTTCCGTAACTATTTGTTGTTGATTTACAGCAGTCAGTAGTGTCATTGGTAAAAGACATTTTAACATTTAATTTAAGTCTGAGGTTATTTATATATTGTCGAAAAACATAATTTTCTAGCTCACTTTGAAAAGTCAGCTATTGGATTTGACATACCAATAACTAACTAACTAACTGACTATGTGGACATTTTTCAAATTCATTTCGATTTTTTTTTTGCCAATTTTATTGATTTGTTTTCGTTTTATCGATCTTTTTATCATTTTTGTTAATTATTGTCATTTTCCCATTTACATTATTGATAAATAATTTAAGACTTTTTATTGAACTTATCAATTTATTTTAATTTAAAAAATTTACAAATTAGTTTTTTTTGGACTTTTGTTATTGAATTTTTTTGGTTTAATAATTGCAAAACGACATAAAAACATATTTTAGGGATTAAATGAACTGAATAACTACATAACTTAACAAAACAAATGCACAAATCTAATAAACTTAAAAAACAGAACTAAATTGAGGGAATTACTAATTTTATTCTTGTTTTAATTTTAATTTATTTCTTAAGTCGGTAAACTTATAAAAGTACAATAGTTTCAAAGTTAAATTAATATAAATCAAATGTTGTTTTTAAGTTAGATCCCAGTTGAACCGAACCCCTTTCCTTCACGATCGGTCTCTCTTAAATCAGTCGTTTCCTTTATTTCAACCTTTTGAAGGTATTTTTCAAAAACTAGTTGTGCCACTTTATTTCCTTTTAAAATAGGTTTAGGAACACTATTTAAATTGAACATAACAACGCCAATATTACCAGTATAATCTGGATCTAAAAAACAATAAAAAATTTAATAAATTTAAATAATTAAATTTTAATGTTTTGATACCTATAACTCCCGCGCCTACTATTATTTTATCATGCAAAGACATTCCAGATCTTGCTGCAACTCGTCCATAAGCTCCAAAAGGCATTTCAACTGTAATGTCTGTAAGAATCAAACCATTATTAAACTCCGGTATAGTAATATCGTAAGCAGCAAATATGTCAAATCCAGCTGAACCAATAGTGCCTTTAAGTGGTAGTGTGGCATTTTCTGATAAACGCTTAACTTTAACAACGTTTTTGTCTAAGGAAAAGTTATTGAAACGTTGTCAAAAATTTAAAGAAAGATTGTTGTTACCTAAGACTAAGCTATTATTAGAACTTAAATCTTTATAGAATACATTTTTAGTCACACATTTGCCAAAAAAAAAGTTATATGTTGTTAATTTAAGTTCAGGAAAGTTTTTAGTATGTTGTTCTTTAACATTTATTAACTTCGGGATACTTTTTTTCTTTACTAAAACAAAATCATTTATTAATGAAAAATTTTACATTTTTTTAAAAGTACAACTTCAAAATTTAATATAAAAATAGAAAACATTTTATTTTTTGAGTTTATAATGACCGAAAGCTAAGGAAGACAAACCATCTTCAGTTATCGCTCTCTTGTCACAAAAAGGTTGATATATTAGTTTATTTTGTTTAACTGTGAAAATTTCATGTGATTTACTTTGTATTCTGCGATTGTCAGCAAAGTATACATAATTTTTTAAACAATTTTTGTAATGTTCATGTGTTATAAATTTTTGTAAAATTGCCTTTTGCAAACCTTTTGCAGTTTTTTTGTTATCATTTTCAGTCAATATAGAATAAAGTTTAGATTTTAACCCAACAAACTCTACAATTGGGCGATCTTCAGTTTCAAGTTTCAAAAAACCTAACATTTTTTTCTTAGACTCATCGAACAAAAAATTTTCTTTTGAAAAGTTAGAAAAATCAAAAAATGGTCTTAAATCTGGCTTACTTAAATCTTTGTATTAATCATTAGTAAAAATTTGATAAATAAATGAGTCAGTATCAATGTAGTTCAAAATTATATTATCATTATACTTTCTTTTAAATACATTATAATGATAATCATACATTAACTTTTTCGATAATTCTAGGACACAAAAGCCAATATAAATTGGTTTATCTAACTTAACGCTTGTTTTTTTCATTTTAATAATGGCTTTTCGATTGTCAATAATATTAAAACTTTCAAAATTAGGTTGTTTCAACCACCATTTGACTTGTTTATCTGTTAACGCACATTTAACATTTAAATAACTTCTTTTGTCTTCTACAGATTTCCCATAAAAAGAGTTAGACATTAACTTAAAAAATTCTGATTCAAAATCGTTATTAGAATTCTTTCTTAACATTGTATTCAAATCAATATAAGATTTTAACCACTTCGATTGTTTGAAAGCTAAAATTTTATGAACTTTTTTTAGTTTTAAACCAAGTTCTAAATAAAGTTTCAAGTTTTTATAATGTAAAATGTAACTACTTTTATTATACAACGTTAATAAAAGTTTTTCTGTTGCTGTTCTTTTATAGTTAATTTGTCTTAACATTTCTAATTGATCTATCTGAAAAGGAGTTAATTCATTATTCGATATTTTACGTTTTTCTGGTGCTAAAGGCATTTCATTGTGAAAGTCGTGAATCTCTTTTGGTTATTCTAAGTCACATTGTAGAACGTATCCGATCTCATCGTTTTCAAACAATTTATCTAAGTTAACTGAAATTGAATTTATTTCTATGTCAGTCAACCACCTAAAGTTAGAAACAGGCATAAAATCACACATAGCATAACCATACAAATTATTACAATTTGCATATATAATAAATGAACTTTCGTTAGTTCTATCAAATGAAGATAAATATTTGTTGTTAGCTTTAGAATGTCTATGACTACATTGAGAAATACCACCTCGAATAGACTGTTCAAAAAACATAACCATGTCTGAGTCAGTTAAAAGTTCAAGTTCAATTTTAGTATACTTTAAACAGGCTGCAAAAGAAAGTCCAGGAATACTGTAAAAATGACTGCGTTCTAAACCATAATTAATTTTACATGAGTTCCTAAATTTTTGAAACACATCAGCTAGTAAGGAGCAGTCTAACATCTAGTATATGTCATGATAGTCTCCTAATGTTTTACAATTAAAAGTGTTATAAACATTAATTGCGTGTTTGTAATCATCTATCGAAACATTTTCTAAAGACAAGTTTGAATAAAACTCATTAATTGTTGGAAATTTACTTTCTTCAAATCTACTAAAACTATCGAAATATTCGTATGGATAAACTTTCTTTCGAAGAAGTAACTGAAAAGTACTATTATTCATTAATTCAGGAAATTTTTTATAGAATAGCTCTTTATTGACTTTGAATTCTTGAGGACCTAGCTTTGATAAGTTTGACACTAAATTATTTAAGCTGCTACTCATAAAACTATAACTATCAAGGAATTTAATTTTGAAATTTCCATTGCTTAAAGAAAATGATATAAATTTTTCAATTGTTGATGGTATTATTTTACAATTTTTAAAGTCATCACTTGTTAGTGCTTTAATAATTAAATTAGAATCAAAGTTTTTTAAATTATGAATATATATTGCTATTTCTTTTTTAACTACAAAACTAAAATTACACTTAACACATGCTGGTCCATTATAATCACCTGTAATATGATTATGATCTCTTGCTTTAATTTCGTTATCATTAAATTGTTTATTACATAAGTAACATTGAGTAGCTTTGTTAAAATACATTATTTGTTCAGCCGTCAATCTTTTCATAGGTACAACAGTATTTAATTTGATAGATATTTTTTCAGAAACCTTTTTCAGACTTTCTAAAAAAACATGAATAGCATTATTTCCTCGATAAATTTGTCTAAATACTATCCTCCCTTCATGATTTACTAATATTAAAGAAAAACCACAACATATATGTTTTTGAAACAATGTAGTTTTATCTGATTGTTTAATATCACATTTTTCCAAAATTGTCTCAAAATCACTAAATCCAACAAAAGGACAATCCATTGTTTGGGATAATGAATCAAACTTTAAAATATTACTGTCTTTATCTGGAAGACAAACTTTAGTGGCTTTAAAAAGTTTGCAAGTTTCTAAATGGTTAATGCGTTTTGTTTCTGTTCTAAAACCCTGTAAACAACAGTGACAAAAATAATGATAATTGGAACTTTTTTTGCCTAATAATCTATTCAGATTGTGAATATAAAAGTAGTGGTCATTGTAAAAAAGTAATTTAACAACTTTTCCATCAGTGTTTTTTGAAATAATTAATGGGAATAATTCATTTTTATCCATTGGTAAATATTGATGCATAAGTTTAACTTACTGTTGTTTTTTTCAAACTTTGATATTTTGTCTAATTTCATTGGAAAATTTATCTCCATTAAGTTGAACTCATTAAAATACTTTTTATAAAATTTTATGTTGTTAAATTGGTATCTGTTTTTTTGCAGGGAATAGTGCAGCAATAACACAGTATAAAAAACATTTATTATCGGTGTTTTTTATATTTTTAATAGCTTTTTTGTTTTTTAGCAATAAGGGTAATTCTGTAAAACAAGAACCGTATAATGGGTAATATACTCCTATTCTCAGGTCTAATTGTACAACCTTATCAAATCTCCAACCAGAACCTTTTGACACATATTCCTGAACTTTGTGTTCAATATCATTTATTATTTTGAAAAACAAGTTATTAAAAAGTTTTATATTAGCTAGTGGTCGTGTGACAGATTGAAAATATGTTTGTTGTTCAGTCTCATTCACATCTCTTCGAAATAAAACAGATAAACAAAATTGAATTTTAATACTTTTTAAAGATTTTAACACATGTAATACTAGGTTTTTTATTTCAAGTCTATTTTCAATAAAAAACTCGGTTGAATCATTATAGCTTTCGTCTGGTTTATATGTAAACACTTGCAAAAATTTTTGAAAAGCTTGTTGCGACAAAACAAATTTAGAGTTTTTTGGTACGTCTACTGACTAACCCCCTCCGGTTTGCAAAAGACAGTCATTGAGTTTTATATGATACTTTAAAACTTTAATTGATGATTGTTGTTTTTTACATCTCGGACATTTTATCCGATATCCAGTTTTTAAACAATTTTTTATGTGCCAATAGAACTCGTTGATGGAAGAATGTAAACTTTCGCATTTGAAACACAAAAACTCTTCATTATCTGCAAATAAAAACAACTTATTAATAATTTTGTTATAAACTCTTTGTAAAATTAAAAAAATTGTAATAAAAAAAATTTATAGAAGTGTAAAACTCAATACAATATTTTTTAGTTAGTTAAGAAAAAACAGGATTACGTTTCAAAATAGACTTATTCTTAAATGTAAATTTTCCTCAAAATATTTTATTAGGCAATTGAAAGTAGTAATTAAATTCAAAAAATAATAGTAATGTTATTCATATATACTTTTTTTATATTGAATATGTATCAATATGGTAATAACAGTATTATTAAAAAAAACAAGAACGACACATTCATAGAGAGCTCACTTTCTAAGCTAATAAATTTAGTCTACAGTTTTCTAAAATGTCAAAATAAACATATTAGACACAAACGAACTGCGGTCACTAGGACGGACAGACAGACAGACATACTTAATTCTATAAGCTCTGTTTGTTTTCGAGAAAGCGAGCTCAAAATATTGGATTTAAAAAAAGCAAAAACTTGTAATATTTTTGAATTAAATGATATCCATTTAATCTAATACTTAATATAAGGCTAATGAAAAGTTTTTAAAATCTTAAAAATAGATTTGGAGACAAATTTTTGTTTCCCTTTAAAAGTGGATAAAATTTAATTTATAAAATTTTTAAATTTAATTATGTAAACAGTTTTAACTTTAAGGCATAGTTTAATGTAAGTAATTTGAATTTTGAGTTTTATAAAAATTAACATTGAAAACTCAAAACAATTTAAAAATAAATAAAACTTGTTTAAATAAAAGTATTTTTAAAACCGAATTATAATAAGTTTTTCAAGTAGATATTAATTATAAAACAACGATACATTCATAGAGCTCACTTTTTGCAACATTAATTGATTATTGTGTTAATTTGACTGCGGACACACAGACAGACGG
>JAQIXJ010001694.1:0-19196 GCA_034700185.1 Phthiracarus laevigatus | reverse complement strand
TCCTTAACAATCAATATGTTAACGACATTAGCAGTATGATACATAATGTTAGTGTCATCATAGCATTTATTATTCCAGACCACGCTTGCATAGTATTTATCTGATCTCGACTCATTATTGGCAAATGATTGAGAATCCATAGGCTTCTACTTTTACTTAATGTTTTATAACGACGCCTGCGCCTATCATTAATAGCTAACCACAGTAAGATTGTAAACCGAACACGACGAAGAGTGAAGTAAACGGTTGTAATAAATCACCGTTAATACTTATAATTGTACAGATGGATATCTCAAAATCCTGTGATAAGGTTTATTCTTCGATGATTTTGTGTTTCATCTTGTTATCTATCATATCTTCTAGTATTTTTCTTGTTAAATTTGTAAGTCGTTCATTTTTGAATATTAATTTTAGTTTATTAACAATTTCATTATTGTTTGAGGACATATTCTGAGTTTTATGTAGTTATGTGACTTATATTTGGTTCGGAATTAATATTGAGTTTAATATATATGCTTTGATAAGTGTTTATGTATGTACTCGAGAGGAAGATCTCGTAAAACATTTGCGTACCGTCCCGTATTGACACTTTTTAATGTAGGGAGTATTGCTTCACAATAAGTGCTTATCTATATGGTAGTAGACCATGTCGTTATCGGAATCTCGTACATATCTTATGATTTGCTACTTAAAAGATAGTTTGGTACGGTCTCTATATGAATTATATATCGATTTAAATCAGTTTTTATTGGGCGTTATTCTGCACAATCACGATTAAAAAACCTGCTCCATTCTTGTATGTTTGATGTATTCCAATTGAATATCGCTTTGTAACATGGGCTTGGTAGGTCTACTTAATCATGTTGGAATGTGAAACAAATCTTTAGCATTCCAAAATTCTCACAATTTATGTTTTTGATATTCACTTGTTTCTTCAGAAGTCTATTACAATTATTAACTATATACATCTGGGGAATCACCAAATGATAACAAGTTTTTAATTTCTTTTATTTGATAGTTCAAGATTCCACATAGAACTGTTGACTATTTACTGATACTATTTAATATAAGTTTTGTTTCTTTGGTGGTTTTAGTGTAATTCTTAGATGAAGGCGTATTATTCCATTACGTTTATTAACACTGTAAATTGCTAACTGGAGTAAATAATACAGATAAACGAGTTCTTTAGGTATAAGATAGCTTGTATAGATTCGAGAACTTAGATTGAATGCTTTCCAATACTTCGATTGTAACTCTTTGTTTGATTACTCTTGGTGATAAGAATCATCTTCATAATTCGGACATAATAAGTTTCCATGCTTATATCAGATGCATTGTAAGTGTTTACTTGTTTTGATCTGAATCCAACTTTAAAGAGTAGACTTGTTGTATGGCTGAGATACGTGTCTAAAACCTAAGGTTATCGTCTAGAACCTAGACGCTATCTTTTAAAAATCTTTCTTTTTCTTAAATATGTTTGACTAATTTCTTTACTGTTGCAAACAACTAAGTATTAAAAGTATTAAACTGTTGAAGCTGTACATCCACAGACTTTGTTAAACTGTTCATCGTTTCTTGTAGCATAGTAATCTTGTTGTGTAAGTTCGCATGTACAAATTAAAGAGCATCTATCTTCTACACTAGTTGTTTCTTTCAGTGCTTTCCAGTGACCGAACTAGATGTTCCTACTGCTATAATGCTGCAAGTCAGTGATATTGCAAGTATTCTTACAACTTCTCTTTTGACATTCGAAAGCTCTCCAACGTAAAATTATTCAATTGCGTCTTTTGTAATAATGTAGGTCATATTTTGATTGAGTTGAAATGTGCTTCAAACTGTTTACAATATTCTGAGAATACTTCATCGTAAATCATAGCTTTTGTTTTGGTTGCGCTTATCTCTGGTGTTATTATTTGCCTGTTTTCTATTTCTTGAAAAAAATACGTACAGTTGAAAAGACTGAACTCTGTTTCTTGAACTTTTTAGTTATTTTAATTTTCATCGCTTCTTCAGTTCGATCGATGATGCCAATTGTTTTGGTAAGAAGCCGGCATCTGTCATATGATATTGTTCATATAAACCATTCGGAGTTAGTTTTCAATTGGACTTATGCAAAGCTGACACGATGAATTATATTTACTTTCGGCACCTATTGCCATAACATTTAATTCAATATCGTATTTCAAGTAATTTCAAAAAAGTTTTATCGCAAAAGACTTTTTTAGCTTACTTTGACAAAGTCAGCTATTGGATTTGGGATATCTGTCCGTCTGTCTGTTCAGATGTAGACTTTTTTAGATCACAAAAATAAGGGAAAAATGACCTTAATTCAGTCAAAAAAGTTCCAAGAGTGTGTCAAAATTGGCTAATTAAGGGCTTAAAATTGGTCAAAAATGACTAAAAACGGTACAAAATTGGCTTAAATAGGGACAAAAATGGGCTTAATTTGGTTCAAAAATAATAAAAAATGGGGCTAATTTGATTAATACTGACACAAATTCGGGTATAAAACGGTTAATATCGGGGCAATTATGAGCAAAAATTGGTGTCACTCATCTTAATAGTTATTATAAAACACGTGATGACACGCGCCAAATTGTTTCTATAAGACCAGTTTTGATGTTATCTAGTCAACAGCTAAACTAAGAATGAATGAAAATATACTTAACACTCATTTAAGTACTATTTATAACAATGGTTTAAAGCACATTAAAATTTTTCTCGAAACAATAATAATTTGAAATTTTGCTTTTTTAAGAAGAAAAATCAATAATATAAGACAACAATAGATTTAAAGTCAAAGTGAGCGAATTAATAATGTTCATTCTTGTTTCTTATATTAATTCCGAATGTTTAGTTTTTAGTTTATATTCCAAAATACTTAAATTCATCAAGATGTATTGTATTAAATTATGCTGGCAGAAATTGTTAAAATTATTCAAAAATACAATATTTATTGAAAATTTTGTTAAAAATCACGATATCCCAAATAACTTTGCCTTCTTTGTTAAGTGGTTATTCTTATCACCAAATATTATTCTTCGTGGGAATTTTTTTATTTTAATATCTTAGAATATTTTTGAGTACCTAAGTGCATTTTTATAACCTTATTATAAACTTCACAGGTTAAAGTTTTAGGATTTTTTATCTGACTGCAAAATTCAGATATATGGATTTGACTATACTATCTGTATGTCAACTGTATGTGCACACTCTCATATTAATAAAGGGATTTTGATCTTTATTCTAATAAAAAGAATTTACAAATTTCTTAATATTAAAAGGACTTGACAGATTTTTTATCTTAATAAAAGGATTTTGATAAATTTCTTATGCTAATTAAGGGATCTTAAGGTTTATAAGAAGAAAAAATAGGGTATAAAATACTGAATATATCCTCAACATTGGCATTAAAGTGTCAAAAATGTCAAAAATTGTGTCAATATAGGCAAGAATCTGAGAAAAATAGCCAAAATTTAGATTAAAAATTGAGTGGTTTATGCTGTTTTTTCATGTGAAATTAGCAAATATAAGACTAAAAATAGCCATAAAGACCAAAAAACTGGTAAAAATATACAATTTTAGGCAAAGAAGTCCAAAATTGAGAATAAGATTTAAGTGGCATAAGCCTGTTTTTTGTTTTGAGTTATAGTTTTGGTATGGTTTTGATAGGATTAAAAGTAAGGTTGAAAACCACCAAAACTACTTAACTTTTAAAAGATTTGTTAATGCAACTGAAGTGTTAAACTTTGCTTTCTTGAAATTTAAAACTTTAAACACGTGAACACATACAATAAATAAACCAAATTAATAAAGGACACCAAAAATAAGAATTTTTGTATTTTCCTGATTATTTCCACACTGAGAACTTATACAAAAGTTCTGCAACATACAAAAATCAGTAAAAGGCATGTTACGTGTGACCACTAAGTCCGTCATCTAATACATTGTTTTTATCCGACCAATTTTGATCTTAAGTTGTGGACAACTAAACTATGAATGAATAAAAATAACCTTGACATTCAATGAAGTACTTTTTACAACAATATTTTAAAAAAAATAAAATTTTTAGCAAAAATCATTTTATAAAAATTTTGTTCCTTTAAAAATAAATAATTACAAAAATATTAGCAACATTTGAATTTGTTTCTTTAAAGTAATTTCAGTTACATATACACTTTAAAAAATAATGTTTAATTACTAATGCTCATTATTTATTTGACTTTTTACAGATACATGGATTTGGGTATGTCCATCTGTCCGTCTATCTGTTTGTCCGTTTGTGTGTCCGTCTGCCTGGCGTCTTTCTGTCCGTCCGTCCGAAGTTTTATTCTAATTGAGGACTTTTAATCTTTACTTTAAAAACTGATACTTTATTCACATTAACTGAAATTTCTCTACAAAAAGTGAGACCTCCATGGATGTTTTATTGTTTATATTCTAATTAAATTACGATTTACACTAATTCTGTATGAATACAAATAAAAAATTGCTTTTAGTTACTTTTCTCTATTTACTTAAAGTCAGTAAGTATTCTAAACAAAACATACACAATTAATATTTTAAACTTACTTGCATGCAAAAATTCATATTTTTTTTAGCTCACTTTTTTTAAAAAAGGCGAGCTTATGGATTTGAGTATGTCCGTCCGTCCGTCTGTCCGTCTGTCTGTCACGGTGTCCGCAGCCTGTCCAGCTTGGCTATTTTTAGCAGTTTAGTTTTGTGAATTTTTGTTTTAAAAAAAATGATAACTACTAAAAAGTGAGCTCTCTGTGAATGTGTCTTTCTTGTTTTAATAGAAGTATAGGATTAAAATCTGAGTTTAAACGCATAGCTCAAGCAAATCTGTTTAAATAATTACGAAATATTAATTGTTTAAACAATCTAATTTCAAACTAATACCTGAAGTGTGGGACTTAGTTTTGGTGATATAATCTCGAATGGATTGTGGTGTGCTTTAACTGAATCATGTTTACGACCGCAACAAATCATTTAATCAACCAATTACTAATGTAAAAATAGACTAATTAACTGGAAGTGAATATAATTGTGAAATTATCGATAATTCGATAGATATATTTATGCCAACACTTACATTCCTATGATTTATGTGCTAGTGATTATCGAAAATTTTAACATAATGGAGTCCGATCAGTCTCAAACAGTTATTAATAATTCGGTCAATTCAAGTGATGCCATTCCACATGAAATGTTAGTCAAACTTAATTTTAACAATTCACACATGATTGTTATAGCTTTTATTTTATTTTTCCGATATTATTTAATTTTTTTTTTGAATACTCTGTAAAGTTAAAGTTAATACTCGGTAAAGTTAAACTTTTAGACATTTTTAAATTTATAAGTAGTAGTCTAGCAAATTAAAGTTAGTAATTTATCAAAATTAGGATCAAATTTAAAAAATTCTCAAATGTAATGAATGAAAAAACGTTTGGTTTAACTCTTACCCAAAGGTGTATATCCTTACGAATATATGTAATCTTTAGAAAAATTTAAAGAATTAAGTCTTCCTAAAAATGAAGATTTTTATTTAAACCTTGAGCTAGAAACAATTTCAAAAGATAATTATAAACATGCACAAAATTTTTTTAAAACTTTTAAATGTAAACAAATTGGAGTATCAATATTTGTATTTGGAATAAGATTGCTGTATATTAGCAAATGTATTCCAAAAATTTAGAAGTACTGGAATGCAAAATTATGTTTTAGAACCAATTCAATTTTACAGAGTACCTGGCTTGTATTTTGCGCCATGTTTAAATCGATATGTTTAAATCGGCATGTTTAAAAACATTTAAATCGATATCGCGCATTAATACCAAATCTATCATACTATTTCCATTAGTAGTAACATATTTTACTTTTATTACAAATCCATGCAGCGATAGGTAAGTCATTAAAGCATTACTAATTCTGTTTGTTTTCAACTAGCAAATCTGTTTGCGTTTCGGTAGGCAATTCGAAGAATCCATCATTAAATAATCCATCTGCCGTTTGAGCTAGACTAAATGCAACATTAACTTCGGGTCGCAAATCACTTCTAAGCACATTAATCGAGCTTACATTTTCTTTAGCTAAACTATACCAATCTATTAATTGTATTTATTTATTAAATTTTAAAAAATCCAAATCGTTCATTTATTTCAAAAATAAGTAAAGCTATTTAAATTATTTTAAACAAACTTAAGCAATTGGCTTCGACTTCATATCTGTATTAAAATCAATATTATAGAAGGAATGTTATTCCTCTTAATTTCATTTAAATGTATGCAAATTTTATTAGAAATATAAAACAAGAATAAACATTAGTAATGCGCTCACTTTGACTTTAAATCTAATGTTGGCTTATATTATTGACTTCTATTTTAAACTAACAAATCTTTTAAATATTATTCTTTCGTTAAAAGTTTTTATATGCTTTAAAACATTGTTATAAATAGTACTTTAGTGAATGTTAAGTATATTTTTAATCCTTTGTAGTTTAGCTGTTGACGAGGTAACACTTATAAATACAATTAGCCCATTTTCTGTTATTTTTGACACAATATAAGTCCTGTTTTGCAATTATTAATGCCAATTTTTCCCCATTTTTAGTCATTTTTGACACAATGTTAGTCCTGTTTTGCCACTATAAATGCCAATTTTTCCCCATTTTTAGTCATTTTTGACACAATTTAAGTCCTGTTTTTCCACTATTATTCCGATTTTTGCCCAATTTTTTTTCATTTTTAACATAATAAAAGCCCTGTTTTGCCCCTATTTAAGCCAATTTTGACATTATTTTGACACAATTTTGACTCAATTTTGTTTATTTTGGCCTTATTTTTTTTATTAAAATTCTACTGAGTCAAAGAGTTGCAGGTAGACAGACATGTCAAATCCAATAGCTGACTTTTTCAAAGTGAGCTAAAAATAAACTATACGATTATTTTTCCAACCAATATGTATTCAATAAAAGCGTTACATAGTTTTCTAAAATTGTTAATTAATAATGTTTACAGCTTATATAGTTTATTGTACACTTGGATATCATAATTTTGCCATTTTTATACCATTAAAGTTTTGAATTGTATTTTTTGCTCTTGGGATAGTAATTTTAACATTAATAAACTAGAAAATACAAATAATAACAAACGCAATTGAACAATTTTGTAGCTTGAATAGTTTTAAACCAGGTTTTCTGAGTTTAACATTTATGACTTAACAAAAAATGTTTTTATGTTCATTCTATCCCAATCTTTTCCAAATTCAAAATACAATTATATAACATATCAAAAAAACAATTTTTATATCAAATATGTTTTTATATTTGTAATCGGCATGAGTGCTTTAATGTCATCAAAAGCTACTACTTAACTTATAGTGTTTCTAGTAAATTATTAAACTATATAAAAAATTTAAATATACTTGCTTCTTAAATGAATCAACTATTAAAATATGTGAATGTTATTCATGTAAAGTATTGAGAGAAAATTCTAATAATAGTGTTATCAAAATCAAAAGAAATTGAAGTTTTGTAACATTAGTGTTTTGAAAAGCGAAGACATTCTGACTTACTATAATTAAGATTAAATTTTTCCAAAACATTGTAATAAGCCTATAGTTATTGTAATAATTAATTCATTAAATAGTTTTGAAATGACGATACAGTCATACATCCTTTTAGTAATTGCTTTTCAAGAATGTAAAAATCAATTAAAATAGTTTTTAATTTAGTAATCACATATTTATATTAATAACTATTTCTATTAGGGTGTGACACTCAAAAACTTGTATCCATACTGTTCACTTTAAAATAAGAGGACAAATTATAACAAATTATTATGTATAAGAATCGCTGTGTGTTTTAATAAAGCAATGATAATAAATATAAATTCAGTTATGATCGATAATTGTTAGATATATTGCACTCGTGTCGACCAACGGCTATACAAATTGGCGTCCGTGACAGGATCTTTAACAATACCTCGTTTAATAATTTAAAAAATGAAGCATTAACTTACCTGGAATTACAAAAAGAAAGAAAAATTCGAATCGTGGCAAACTCTCAAAAAAGTGGCATTAAAAGAAGAGGAGTAAATACACCTATAAACTATTCGGACGAGCTAAAAAAAGAGTGGTTGTCTTAATTCGGTTGAATAATTGTTTAACTACCTGAACCTTAGCGAAACGATAGTTTGGTAAGCGGTCAAACTTTCAGAAGTATTATTGGGTGTCAATCTTAACTTAAGTGAGCGTTACTTATCGTAATTACTTATTGGTAAAAAAAACTAAAACAAGATAATTTAATACGAGAAACATTTTAATCAGAAAAGTAAGCAACAGTTTGGTGTTTGTTATAACTGACTTTCGTGTGTGTCAGTTTTATTTATTCAATAAAAGTCGCAATAAATAAGACAAAACAATTTAAAACTCTTCATATAGCTCTATAATTTAATCGAAAAAAGTGTGGTAAATAGAGGAAGTTATTTTTTTGTGAAATTGACATACCAAATCTTGTGGTTATAAGACAAATTAGTTACTAAACGTCTAAATCTCGCAATACACCTCTCGAACAACTAATAAATACTGGATAAACAAATCATAGAAAATTCCTTAAAAGTCATACAACTTAACTTATTGCTTAATTGTGAGCTCAACATTCAACGACAGCTATCATTCGATAGAGACCCATACGATATTGAATCATACAACTAATCAAACAGTTCTTAAACTAAAACTGGGTGCGAACTCGCCTGTGCACTGTCAATAGTAAAGCTATTTTTGTTAAATTAACGCGCTCGTCGCGTCCTTTAAATTAGGGAAATTATTCCTATAAACCTTAAGTTGTTCTGACCTTAATATTGAATGAAATAAAAGTTAAACGAATAAGAATTCGTCCATAAATAAATCCATAACTCACCGATTAATTTCACCGCTTTTTTAAGCTCTCAAACGGTTATAAAAGATAGTTGAGACATAAATTACTTGAGATATATCTAAATAATATTTAGGCTTCAATAGCCAAGAATTATATAAAAAGTGATTAAATTATTTTATTCATTCAATATTAATAATCCTAAGATCAAATTGCAAGTGGTAATAAAATAGAGTCATATAACTGCTTTAAAACAAATGTGGTAATGATTCACGCAATATCAAAGTTTTAATGATTCATATTAAAGCAAAAACAAGCATCGCTATTTGTGTCTTATTTAAACAAATATAGAAACATTTATTAATTAGGTTTTGTTATAAGTTGAATTTAAAATTAATAACATTAAAATAAATACATTGCGCTCGACCCGTCCACAAGTTATTATTTAGGAGTATAAATATGCGCTGCAATCAAGTTTAGGTAATATACAATTAGATTTGAATTTAAATTATATAACAGATAAAATCTATATCATGTCCCAATTTAACTACCATGTCACACGCAAAAAACCATTTTTATCCGTTCTACCATAAAGTTTAAATAGATGTTTTTTTTGCCACCTGCCAAAAATGCCATGGCAATTAAATGACGAATAAGCTGAACCTATATGTAAAGGTTGCTTAAACTTTGAATTACCCGAGAACGTAAAAGTTTTAATCAATGAAATAAGAGCATTTATAATTCGGTTAAGAATTCGCGATACACAAGGGGTCCAGCCCCACACAACTATGTGGGTCCAGCCCAACAATAATTGCGCAGGTCCAGCCCTGCTCTAGTCATTACTTATACTTCTAAAATAAAAAGCGATTCTAGAATATATAATAAAATGGATGAGAACATAGAAAAAAAGTTGAATTTGATTGATAACGCTATACAGTCATCAAATATTAGCCATAAAACGAAAAATTTGATCCGTACAACAATAACACATTTTGTGGAGACTGTACAACTAAAGATTCAAGAGATTCAAACATTAGAACAAAATCAACAGCAACTGGAAGTCCCTATGCAAGAAGCCAGAGAACAACTATTGACTTTAAAAACTTATATTAAACTTAAAAACTGAAACCATTGAAGAATTAAGTGGAGAGATTGAAGAACTAGCAAATATGGATATTAGTCTACTATCATCGCAACAATTAGCTGAGATAGAATCAAAGCTTAGCGGCTGTATACCTAGTATCAACAAACCGATACAATTTAGTGGATCACAGCGTGACGCTCTCGATTTTCTTGAAGATTTTGAATATAAAACCGAATCAAACAACTTGAATGATGACAACAAAATAAACCATTTAGGTACGTGTTTAAGTAATGTCGGTCGTGACTGGTTTGACCTAGAAATTGCAAACCCAAATAAAGATTAGAAAACAGTGAAAGCTGACTTCTTAAGACAGTTTTTACCTGTAAATTTGGGACAATTTTTAAGAAGCTAATTTCAAAATAGAAAACAACAACTATACGAACCTAGCGCTAAGTATATATGTGTTAAGCGAAGATTACTGCTGAAATCTAAATTAAATCTGCCTGAAGAAAAAATTGTAGAGCAGATACTTGCCAACATGTTACCACAAGTTGCTCACCAAATTATTCCGTTCAACTCTCAAACATTTAATGATTTACAATAGGTTACAAATTTAGTTGAAAAGAATCTTAAATCAACTCAAGAATGGGAGAATAATGTTGTGTTAAGTCTTGTCACATTTCTATCTATACTCAACTTATCCAAACCAAAAATTTCGCAGCATCAACAAACTACAACCCAACCTACAATAAGAACATCGAATGACAGCCTAAATGTTGGAAGTGCGGCAAGGTAGGACATGTACAGATAAATTGTAGATCTACAAACTTCATAGGTAGAAATATTTAAATTATAGAGGAAATTTTCGAATTTATCGTGGAAATTATAGAGGCTGATATCCATTCAGAGGTAATAATCAATTTATAAACAGAGGTAAAAACAGACTCTTCTTTAGCAGACCAAACACATTAAATAGACCTAGACCTATAGAAAATGTTGTTCAGAATAGTGAACAAAATACTGAACAACAGATTAACATGTTAATGGGTTTGCTGAGCCACTCCTTCAATGGTTTTACAATTCAATCAAAAACAAATAATGTTTACGCTAACTCACTTGTCGATAGCGGTGCTTCATTGTCGTTTATAAGCGAAAAATTTCAACGAAATAAATTTAAACATCACGAGATGGCAAAACAAAGATTATAAACTGGCAAAAGGAGAATTGTTTAAGCCAGTTGGACAAAGTCAAATCAAAATAGAGATAACATTGGATGATGAAACAAAATCCGCAAAACTTACTATGTTTATTGCGAAAAAATTGGCGTATAATGTATTAATTGGTCACACTTTAAATAAAAAGTTTGGATTAATTTTGGAATGTAGAAGAGATACTGTTACTTATTAACGCCATATGACACCATGTATAACAAGTGCACTCCCAAATATCGACGAAATTAACGATGATTATACATAGAATTATGGGAGAATTTATACAATAAATAAAACAATATTTAAACCAAACAGTTATGTTATAATTAATGTGGATTTTGAAATTAAAAGACACATATCAGATGGTGTCCACTTAATATCTTTTGGCGATACGAATCCATTGATTTGTGTGAGCTCTGTTATTTATGTTATCGTCAATCAAGGCATTGCAATGATGTGCAACTTCTCAGATAAAGCACAAATTTTGAACGTCGGTACAGATATCGGTCATTTACAAGAAGTTAATGACTGTGAATTAATGTCAATAAAATTTAAATCGATTGATAAAAATTCAATTAATTATAACAATCCTGAACAAATATGGGGAGATCCTGAAGATTTACATAAAGTCTTCCAAACTAAATTCGGCGACATTAAAATTTAGATAGAAGCTATAGCTAAAATGCCATTACCTAAAGATGACAAAGGTGTAAGACAATTTCTAGGAAAATGTAAGTATTATGGCGTATACATTAAAGACTTAGCAGTGATAGCTTCACCTCTAACGGAATTAACTAAAAAGAAAACAAAGTTTGAATTTAAAGAAGAAAGAATAAACGCGTTTAATAAATTAAAAGAAAAATTATGTCAGCCACCTATACTTGCACAATATTCGCCAGAAAAAAAACTGAATTACTTTGTGACGCATCCGATATCATAAACGGATTTTCAATGTATCAATTATAAACAGATGATTTGTGGTATCTTATTTCTCACGGAAGTAGAAAATTAAATGATGCAGAAAAGAGATATGGTATCACTGAACTAGAATGTCTTGCCGTTGTCTGTGGACTTAAGAAAAATAGATCGTACCTCATCGGTATACCTTTCGATATTGTAACGGATCACTCAGCACTAAAATCATTAATGACAAAGAAGGAACTTCCGGGTCTACTAGCCAGATGGAGTGTTATCATAAGGGAATTTACAGAAGCTAATATCGAACATCGACCTGGAATTAAACATAATGATGTCGATCTTTTATCAAGATCACCAGTAGATGAAGCCCCTGAAAATGAAGTTTAATAACCACTTGATAAACTCACGGCAACATTAGCAGACGATCAACAAATAATCATCAGAGAATGACTAAAGATTAGCTCAAAAAGCAGACCCAAACTTAAAGATTAAAATAGAAACAATCGAAAATGGAGGGTATTAATTTACTCATGTTTTAATGAACAGTATACTATATTAATCTAGTGGTAAGACAGAAATACCGAAAAGTCTCATCAATAATACTCTATATACGCTTCACGACCATCCTGTATCTGGCCATTATGGATTTATGAAAACATACGAAATAATAAGAGAAAGATTTCATTTTCCAAACATGCCAAAAATTACTAAAGAATATGTAGAGTCATGTCCAGACTTTAAGACAAGAAAACGATTATATGGTAAACCGAAAGGATTAATGCAACCTATGAAAGCAGAATATGTAGCAGAAAAATTCGCCATTGATTTTTTGGGACCATTTCCTAAATTTAAAGCTGGAAATAGTTATGTGATAACAGCATTTGACTATTTCTCAAAGTATGTAATAGCGGAAGCAAAGAAGAATGCTACTTCACCTAAAATAGTAAAACGTTTGGGACCCATAATTTTTGCGGCTGGTCTGTTGTTGAGATAGCTGTAGCTGCTATAATTATTAAATATGTTAAGCTCGGAAGAAAGTTAAACAAACTTAAATATCAACTAAATAATATTCACAACGCTGTTAAGCAGCAAGAAAACGCAGATATACATATCAAAAATGCATTAATTGTAATTGGCTACGATTTAAATAAAAGGCTACTAATAAATATGGCTAAAAACAATCAGTTTGAATCAGACTTAGTACTCGCAACATACTTGTCCTATAAACTTGGACAGATCCACAACACGGTTAACATGGAAAATAAATTATGGAATAAAGGCATAATCTCGAATGAATTTTTTGTAATATTCAATATAACTCTGCCATGCTTAGATAACTGCCCAATTAATCTAATGCGAATAACATGTTGTCATCAAGATTTGACTCTTCACGAATTAATTATAACAATTCAGATAAAAATTATTGACTCTAATGCACTTGTAATGAAAGCCGACCCTTTCAACTTATTTGTACAAGAAAATAAAAATTTATGCGAATTAAAATACAGTGGTCCTCCATTTATTATTTATGACTTTTATAAAATTGTATTACTCCAGTTTATAATACAAATCAACTACAATCCGAATTTACGTACAATCAACATTGTACTTTGAACTATAACGATTTGATATGGATAAGAAGTCCATGTTCTCTCATTGTCGATAATAATCCAGTTCAAATTAAATTTGAAACACATACTAATAACATTCATTGTTATACTGGAAAGATCATTATTTTTAACAAACAACTAGCTTGTCCTGATTATCCGTTTAATCTGAGCTCGTCGAAAAAATTCCAAATATGAAACTTTTCGTTTAACTCAAATCTTGTAATTATCGATATTAAAATAAGCAATTGGTCATACTCTATAATTGAGATTCTAATGATAAACAGTTCAATCTTAAATATCTCTACAAACCTACTAGTTAAAGAAATTAATAAAATCAATATTCCTGAAACTGTATTTATTCTAAACAATGGACATTGTATTTATTCGTCTATCATTTCTTTAATATTATCGGCTTTTATCGTTGATATATATGTTGCAATAAGATTTAAACGAATCCGAACATATTCTTCCCGCATAAAAGAACTTGAATTACAAGTAGAGACTGGCACTGCTGGTTTAATATTTCAATTGAACTGCAAAATCAATAATGTTTAATTTTAAATAAATTTACTACATTATTTATCTCAAATTCATTTAATATTAATTTAACTAAATAAATGGCTGTTGAACAAGAAATAATTGATAAACTAAATCTACTAGCGATTTTGAAAAGAAACCAAGATTCACGGAGTCTTGTACTAATCAAATGTGCATATGCTGATAAAATTAGTGGTGGATACCATGAGAGTTGCTTATTTAAAGCCGAAAATTTAACATACTCCTAAATGTATTTGCGATTGTTGTGCTTCGTTTTCTCGGGATCCCGTTGTATGCTCGTTCTGTAAAACTAACAGATGTAGGGTCTGTGCGTATAAAACTACTTCACGTGAATACAACAATGCTGATAGCAGATGTTTGAGTACACATAGATCAAATTCACAAAATTGCAAATACATTGAATTAACTAAGGATATATTTAGGACCTATCTAATCAAATGCATGCACTGCAAAACAAGTCAGTCGTATGATGAAATGCCATTTCATTTTCAAGATTGCTCAGCTCGAAATTGTCCAATGTGTATTGTGTTCTTTGGAGATTTCGTAAAAATTCACTTGTGCTTCGAAGAACTTAAAACTTTTGTTAAATTCCAGCACAATTACTATTCGCGTAATATTAGAGAAGTGAATCAATTATATGAAAATCAAAATACCAGAATGCAAAGAATGAGAACCCAACTTCTTGCAACTTCAATGAAAAATGAAACTCTTGCGCTGCAGTTTCAGTTATTATCTCAGTTAATATGAACACTTGAGTTTCTCATTGAGGAATCGCGGCTACTTTATGAAGCTGTAGACCAACATATTAATCTATTAACATCGCATTTACCAGATCGCAGTGAAATTAACTAAGAATGTTTCTTTAGCGCCAAATACAACACACAAAACACCTACGACATTCACAACACAAAAAAACAAATAATATAACAAAATATTAGGTCCATCTCCTCTAAAATACTAGGGTCCAGCCCCTGGTTTATTAAATATTTATTTCTTCTACAATTACAAGGTCAACAAAATGTCAGTCACCGGCGATGAATTAATGATTATTGAGCAAATGGAATAGGCAAATGATCAAGGAGAACAAGAAGAACCGAATGCATTGAAATAAATGAAGATCATGTTGGCAAATCGTAACTGGCGTGGAATTGAACATGGCTGTGTCATGAATTTTATTTCATAGTCAGCAACAACTATATGAAGTTCGTTGTTATATGTGCTCCTATTTAAGCTTCGACCCAGTTTATTGTTTCCGATCCAAAATTATAAGCTGTCGATCATGTATGGAAAATGCTTCTGCTAGTAGACGAGGCCGCGTTCACTGCACAAAAGGTCACCCTGGAGAATCATGTATATTCAATGAAATCACCATGGAAAATCGGCTCAAATTCATGTAGTTTAAAATAGTTGGCATTGTTTTTCCGTACGAACATCGTTTAATGCCAAATCATTTGGATGTACGTTGCAGTTTACGCAAATTCTACAATTGTGGGATATTTAGAGGTGGAAAAAACGAACAACACTCTTTTGTTGATGACCTAAAACTTTTCGCAGATTACCAGTTTAAGAAAAATAATAAAATCATTGACAGCAGAGATGAAACACTTGACAGTTTAAGAAGAGAGCTTACCGTTAATCAAAATTCTGTTGGGTTTCTTGAAGACATTAACGCAGCAAATACCAGAACAATCGGATTGAGAAACGATGAAATAAACAGCACCGAGAGTTTAATATGAGACCTTAAGCGTAGTGAGAAAAGTTTACGATTACAACTCGATCAAACTAATATACAATTAAGGGATGAAAAGGCCAGAAACTTAATGTTGAATGCTATCGGGTCCAGCCCCTATATATCTCGCCATTCAAGGACATCGCGTCAATCGCGTAGTTCTGGGTCCAACTCCAGAACTTCGACACACTCATCACAAACATCTCCATCATTTGAAAGAACCGAAAATAATACAGTTTTGAGTAACGCCACAGATCGATATGGACTTATAGACCAAAACAGTCACATATGTACTATTAACGTAAGAATGTCCCAAAACCATCAATGGTGCTCAGAAATCTATTCGATAGAAGAACTGATTCTTTGAACTCGATTCGCAAAACAATTCTAATAAAGTACAGAACATCTCATATTGATTGGGACAACTATTCAATTGTGGACATAAGATCACTGATTAGAACGGGTCTCACTCCTGTCAAATCGGAACTTTTAGTCAAAATTTAGTTGTATTGCCATTAGGAGAAGTTAGAATAGGACAGGACATGTCGTTTTCTTTAGCCAATAACCAATCTTAAACTAAAGATTTAATTACTATTAATCTTATCTTCAGAGTCAAAATAATAGCACTAATAACAAAATACTTTTGTTAAAGCAATTATAACCAAAATAATATAATCAAAAATGTATAAGTTGTGCATTTCGAATATGTAAACGTTTATTTCATAAAACAAGTGTAGAAAATCACTATTATTCTGACTCCATAATTCTTATAACCCTTATTATTATGATAATTATAACTATATAAAAATGTGTGTTTAATTTAATAGATTTAATTTTGTTTTTACAGATATATCACTATCGCTAGATTGTTTTAAATGTTTAATCGTTATTTTTTAATAAGAAAAATTATTAATAAATTTTGTTTTTTAAGAGGGCATATTGTAATAAGCCTATAGTTAATGTAATATTTAATTCATTAAATAGTTTAAAAATCACGATACAGTCATACATCTTTTTAGTAATTGCTTTTAAAGAATGTAAAAACCAATTAAAATAGATTTTGATTTAGTGATCACGTATATATATTAATAACTATTTCTATTAGGGTGTGACACTGAATAACTTGTATCCATTCTATTCACTTTAACATAATAGTCAAATTATTAAAATTATCATGTATAAGAATCGATATGTGTTTAAATAAATCAATGATAATAAATATAAATTTAGTTATGATCGGTTATTGTTAAATATATTGCACTCTTCTCGACCAAAGGCACTACAACATTACAAAAAACTTATGAATTGTGTTAAAAATTTATCATGTGAAGATTTAAATACTTTTAACACTTCAAAGGTATTACCAAATCGTTTTAATATTTATTATTTTGGGGTGTTTTTCAACCCTGACTTTGGCAGTCCGAAGCCCATCAATAAAAATGCTAAACTATTTTCTATGAAGTTTAAATTAGAAATATGAAAATGTACTCAACCACTTAAATGTATTTTGGCATATAAATGCATGAAGTTTCCCGGCAAAAATTGAACTATTAAACTAAATACCATAACTAAAGTATAGTTTTATTTTTATTTTATTAACTAATATAATAAATTTGATAGAATAGTAATTTAGTATTTTTAAAATAATTTTAAAGATATTATATTTTTACTTGATATTTTAAATATTGTATAATTTAATTCAATCTTCTGAACATAAAAATAAAGAACGGATTTATGGGACAAAACTAGTGAAAAATTGAGTATATATAGTCTCATTAAAATAAACTTTTATCCAATTTTAAAGCTTCATAAAAGATAATAAAAGTTCAATAAATTTAAGATATAGAATAAGTTTCATTTTAATATAATTAAAAAAGATTAAATTAAATATTATATTGTAGTATTATATTTTCTTTGGATATAAAATATAAATTTGATGCAATAAAATTAGTTAAGATTTTATTACAGATTAGTTAAATGAGGAAAAATTGGATTTATGGCTTAACCTTCAAATTCAAGTCTAACACATCATGGCTTTCATACAAATTTGAAACTAGAGACTCATGCCAGCATCTACATTCGTGCCACAAACATTCTCGCAAAGCCCTATTATACATTTTAATATAAAACCTACAATTTATATGAATGATAAATAACAGACTGTAAAATGGAAAAAATTAAGTATTTGAACCGGTTTAAAAATTAATTATAGCATTTTCTTCCGGTCGCATATTAATATGCATTGATATCAAATATTATATTTTCTTATAACTCCTCATTTTGTAGAGTTGTCGTCATTTTTGTCAAATAAATAATAGAATATAAAATGTTATCGACTACTTTAATTTGTAAGTAAATTTAATTAGTATATAATATAAGTTTTTTACAATCATTTAACTTCTTTAAGTATAGATTAGGGTAAATTTTATCACAATATTGTCACAAATAACAAATAAAACTTAATTTTATTAAACAAAATAATACATAAATAGATTAAAAAAAATTAGTTAATTCACTTTCTTTAATTCATCGTCATCGCAAACCACGTAATTCCCAAATAAGCTCTCTCATTCCTATTTTATAAGAATAACTACGTAATAATTAATTAAAGTTTAATTAAAAATCCCATATGTGACAACACTCTTACACCAAAAAGACAACGTCCCGGTGTCTAAAAAAGTATATAATTAATAATAAGATAAGTTAATAAAATGTGTTTTACATGATTTGTTTTAAAATACAACAAGATAAAATTCTTTATATTTGATTTAAAAGCCTTGCAAAAATAGAGTTATTATTATTATTATTATTATTATTATCATTATTAGCTGTGTGTGGTTGTTCCTGTTCATTTTCTTCTATAACTGCTGTACGTCTAATAGGTTGTAATTCTACAAACTCATGTGTAAAATTTTGTACCGGAGGAGGGCCGGAAATGCAAAACTTTTTAATACCACAAAAACAGCATATAATGAAGAAGAATCCAATAACACCACTCATAAATAATATCACCCAACTCGACTCCTTGTTCACCGGTACAATTAAGACTTCAGGATTTAGATTAATGGCATCCACGCTCTCTTTCAACTGTTTTAGGTCACCGCTTACGTTTGTAATATCTTTTAAATGGAAAATTATTTTATATGAAATCTCCTTATTAAATGTAAGGTCGCTATGTAGCTTAACTTGTGTTGCTGAATATTCCATTGAA
>JAQIXJ010001693.1:0-19204 GCA_034700185.1 Phthiracarus laevigatus | reverse complement strand
AAATAATTGATTAGTTTACAGTTATAAACAAATCATAACACGTTTACCAAAAAACTGCGCGCAAACCAACACAAAAGATTCGTTAATAAAGTTTGGAAAAACGCTTTTTTGGTTAGTTAACTATTTTCGCTAATGAGTAGTCGTTTAGTTATCATAACTATAAGTTTTATTAGTAGAACCCACTCCAGACATGATCAAAAGCATAAGCCATGAGAAAGTGAGCTAAAAACTTTAATAAATAAAATAAAATAAAATATTAACTATTTCTGATGTTAGATGTCGTACCAATTGGTTAAGCAAAAAATTATAAAAATCTCTAATACTACATAAACATTAATTTTATTGTATTAGCCAATTAATTAATAATTATTTAGTTAGCAAAACTAACAAACTCAATCTGCTACAAATGGTTTAAAACGTCTTAAGATAATTGAAATTAAAAAACGTATTTATTTATTTATTTGCTGTTAACAAAGGTAAATATTGTTTTAGTAAATTTATTTTGATTACTTAAACAATAATAAAACTGATCTGAATTAACAGTTTCTAAATATACTATAGTCAACAGGTTTTTATAATTAACTATTATTTTTTATTTGACATTTAAATTCACACACACAACACATTATACTTGTAGCTAATTTACATCTCGGCCAAGAATGAATTCAAAATTGCATAGCAAGTCATGTATAAATCATAAATCCTTATTACAAAATAATAGTTGTTCAAAACAACTAGCCGGTGTGTAATTAATGTGTAATAGATGGCCAAAAAAAATTAAATGAAAAAATTATAGTTTTGTTTAAATTGTTTACTTAGTTGGATTGTTTTGTTTCGATAAAATATTTACTAGTTATATAATGTGGAAACTCGCACTTACAGTATTCTCTTCGTGAGAGACAATGTTCTTTTTAGTTTAAAAACTTCATTAGGTATAGTTATGTAATATCGTTAAAAAATAGTATATTTAAATATAGTAAGAGAACGTAATAAATACACTGTGATTATTATTTTAAATATAAGAAGTGATTAACAAAAATATTTTAAACAATTGATATCAACAATTAAATCGTTTTATGCAAAACTACAACTATAATTTCTTTTATTCAAATTATTTTATATTTACGTATAAATTTTCATTGTTGCGAACGGAGATATGCAGATACAGAAAGAGAAACGGAAAAATATTTTTTATGTTATTAATTAATTATTTATAATTTTTTTCTTTTAAATAAAAAATTCCATTGTCGTCACATGACGTGCTTGAATCCGTATTATTGCATTGAAATTTTTCATTAAAAGTTTCTCAAAATTTATTTTTAAATACTCATTAAAAAAATTGTTTAATAAATATCTTCAATTTATATTACAATATATAGTAAATATTTATCGAGTGAACAAAAATTCATTTATAATAAATAAAAGAAATGGGAAATCTAGAGCCACTACAGTTTTCACTAAATTAATATTCAATAGAAGGTAGCAAAAAGTTATACGGACTTAAAATTAATATTTGTTCGTGTTTAATATATTCCCGTATTTCTGCGTTCCCATAAGAAATAAAATAAGTAATAACGGCATCATTAAAAACCGTAATACCCATTCATAATACAATATTTTTCATGACTGGATAAAACTAGTAGCTGTTGCAAGGCTTCGCTATTTTTTCTATTAAATACTGACATTTGTTAGCAATAAATTTTTATTACGCATTACTTTACTTGTCACAATTTTGCCTAAAATGAGATTAAAGTAGATTTAAATTATTTTTTCATCGGTTAGGAAATAAAGCGATCGCTAACACAGCGCGAGAATATGGATGCATATTCAGTTTCGTGGGTTTCCTGTCATGTAATGAAAACAAGAATTGGATGCCTCAGTGCGTAATCATGCGAATGTTTCTCTAATTTTTATTTTTTAATCCATTATTTTTTGTAAACACGGAAAAAAGCTTTAAGTATTAATTTTCTAGATTTTCTTGTTATGCACGGATAAATGATTTCCTATGCACTTTTAATTTAGTATTACCTTAAAACATGTTTTTTTCATCAAAATCATAACCAATGCGAGAAATTTTTAAAAATTTTATTCAAATTGAACTTTTGAATTAAAACTAAATTTCTAATTAATTCATTAATCACTTGTTTTGATTCAAATTACGGAATATTCGAGAAAAATAGTTCCTCGAAATTATCAAACAAAATCATTTCACGCGAAAATTGGTGTGGAGAACGTGGTGATAATTCCAGGAAAACGAATGCGAACTAATGTGATACAATCATGTGTTGCGGCTCTTTTGGATCGCAATAATAAATAAACATATTTTCGCCGTATCGCCTAATAAAATCGTTATGAATTAATAGATAATTGTTTTGTGCGCTGGAATACATCGAAAAAGGTGACACAGACAGAGAAAGGTATTACGTTTATTATGCACACAATGTCTCGGAACGTGACGCTAAATAGAATCACAAGCGCAGTATTATTTATACACACGCAATAATCTATTAATTTTATTTTATTTTATTTGCCTTATAAGACACTGATTTTATTGAATTTCATAAATAGTGATCGTTTGTGTATACGAATACCACTAAGATTGTGTGTATTTCGGTCCACGATTTAATCGGAATACATCAGAAATGCATAGTAGTAGTGACTGCATCGCAGAAATGAGTTGGTTAATAAAAATATTTACATATTTTCCGACTAAATACAAACTTAGCTATTAATATAAAGATTATGAAAATAACTATTACAAAAGATGTAACAATCGAAACATGAGCGTAAAATGAAATTAAAAAAAACTATTTTGTATTAAACTATAAGATAAATAAAAAATTTAAAATTTAAAATTTATGTAAATATTACAAATGTAATAATGTTATGGGAAAAATTGCAAATTTAATGTTTAAAAAACAGAAAGAGCGACTGAATTTTTGTTACACATTTATTAGGTACTCTATTTTTATGCGATTAAAACTTCAGTTTATGCGACTAAAAAAGGCGCTCAAAAAATACGAAATATGCGGTTAATTATGCAAAATTATGAAATTATTCCAAGTTATAATAATCTAGATTATAACGCCTAATGAACTTGTATTTAATTAAAACCACAAATATACCACTCATTTGAGATCTGTTAACGCATAAAAAAGACTCTACACAATATATAAAATTTGATTTTACGCGAAAAATGAAAGAATATCATTAGAATTGAAAATTTTTGGCATGCATATAATTCCATAGATTGGACTAAATAATTACGTCGGATTCTCGTTGAACTGATATGTGATCTTATCCCAAACGCTCATCGGCTGAAAAAATGCTATGGCTTCCTCGCTATTAGATCTCTTGCCAAACCTCATGGGTTGCCTGAACCGACATCGCCTACACAGCGGATTATCCTCTGATCGGTGACACAATACTATACATCGGGGAGCGGCGCATATATTGTTTAAGCGACATGTCATTACCAAAATAATAATAATAATCGACATCATAACGATTCTAGACATGACCGCCGTATTCATACTTTTCATCAAATTTGGCCCAAAACTCGAAAAATAAAATTTGTCTATTAAATACTATATGAAAGTAATACGTCTCCGGTGATTATGATTTGATAAATGGTTTGCGCCAATTCAGGTTAAAACAATAACGCCGCTGCAATTAAATGGATAAACCAATAATAATCTAAAAATATTTTCTATCTCATTGATGATGCGATCGCTTTAATGAACTTTTCTCAATTAGCTAATAGATTTACAGACATTTAGGATAAACGAAATGCCAGTTATAGGGCAACTAAGTAGAAACTGGAATTTTATGAAAAGATTAGTCATTTTTACTATAAGTCTACTACACTTTTGCATCATTTAATAATTTATGTTCTTTATATAACTTTCATAATGGAAATTGTTTACAAGTTAACTTTTGTAACAATGCTATTAACCCATTTGTCGAAATATTTAAGAACTCTTAAAAATTTCTCACTCAATTTACAAATTTTATAGCCAAAAATCCGAGATCTGCACACATATTTAAGGTTAATTCGTTTTAATGGCTAATTTGTTAAACTCAACAGTATAACGATGTTTTTGCGTCGCGTCAACCAATTCCATTACTACAACTCTACATAATATAAATGTGAAATTTGAATTGGTCTATGAATAATTTAAACTCATTGTTTAGTGTTTTATTCTCTAAAATTTAAACTTTTGAATTTTCTATCAATTATTTATTTTTTAGTGCACACATGCCTGGTGTGGGTATATATTTGTTTGTGTGCGATGAACTTAAGCGAGCGAACAGTTATTTAAATAATAAACTCGTTGTTTCAAAAGCGCACTATCAGTTTAAATGTATTTTTTATGTAAGATTTTCTTTTTTAAGAGATGAGTGCGCATCGAGAATGTTAACAATGATTTCCAGTAAAAACTTGTATATGTATATACAAATTGCATTATATACTGTAAATTGTGTGGGATATCATAACTAAATATGTGGCATTTTCTTTAAGAAATTTATGACTCGATGTACACGTTTTGTGTTGTAGAATATTCGACACATAAAAGTTTTGTTTTATTCGGGTATAACAAAAACAGTTTCCATTTATAATAATACCTAACATCAGACATTTATTGTGGCGCTGACAACAAATAAATGAAAAATCGTTTTTTCCTGGGTTTTTGTTGTTTCATGTTTTTTGGTTAAAATCTTAAATTTAATAAAAAGCTGAACGCCTTGAACTTATAACCAAATAATTCTCAATAAATAATGGTTAGGAGGAAGAAATAAAGGAGGAAGCAAAAAAATATAATAATAGTAAAGGTCTCGCAAGTTCTGATTATATTATTTTGCTAATAACTTAAGTTATGTCCGAATATTAGTTTATGGACGGTATTATATTTCAATAGTCAACATTCAAACTTTCTCTCTCACTTAGAGATCATAAACCTCATGGTTGATGCAATATTATTGTAAGTTTGGACATAAATATTTAAAAAGTAACAAAAGTTATATTTATTAAAAGTTTTTCGGACTTTGGAAAATATTTTTATAGGTAGTTATAAAAATATATTTAGCAGTTTTTTACTTTAATACAAATTCCAGAATAGTTGAAGTTTCACAATGGCTAACTCATTTTTCTTTTCAATTTAACAATTAAATAATTTATTCGAAAATTATTAGCTGTTTAGGTTCTATCAACAAAATAACAGATTTAAATACTAAATTATAAAAATTATCTTTGATGAAAAGTCTTCCCTACCCTGATCATTTGTTAAGTTATTATAATTTTTTAACACTTTTAACCCATGTATAGTTTTTGGTTTCGGATTGTAAAATATGACGTGATGGTGTTGTTTCCAAAAAAGTTGAACCGTCGTTATCTTTAAAAAAAACTAATAAAAGCGTGTAACGAGAAGTATTAACATTTAGTGTTAACTTTTGCGTTATTATTGGCTGTTCTTTTATTATAATGGTGTAAATAACTGTACTATTTTCTTTTTGTTTTTCTCCCAAGTAATCATAAATATCAAATGATTGAAAATATCATTTATAATGCATAATAATTTAGAGTAGTATGTCTTTTTTGTCACAAAACGCTCGCAAACCCACGTGTTAATATAGCTTAAATATTTCATCTTTTTAACATAACTCTAATGCATTTACGTTTGGATTCATTTTTCTTATTATATTTTTGGTTGGAATATTTTCCGATATTTGTTGTCATTTTTAAAAGTTAATAATGTAAATGTTTACGATTTTAGAATAAAATTATACGCACAAAACAAAAAATATTGGCATAAATTTTGGTCGTTTCCTTGCTTTCTCCAGAGAAAATACAGTACATTGCATTTGTAATACTCTAATTTGATATCGATTAACTTATAAAAGATTGTTGTTACTCGAAACATAGGTTCTATACAGTTCTCGCATATTCTCCATTAACTTAAATTAGTGTCGCATAGATTCCTGGAATCGCAATAGCAATAGTATCGGAAATGTGAGCTATTGTTGGAAAATTTGAATCAGAATGGAATCTAAAGTGAAAATGGAATGATATTAAATTAAAAATGTGTGCTAAGAATAGAATCGAAATAATTTGGAAATAAAAAAATCAGAATTAGAATAAAATACAAATTTAAAAGTTGATATTTTTATACAAAAGTTTACAAATTTACACTAAAAATACTAGTGATAATGATGATGGGTTAGAGTCTGAAACGGGACGGGAATCATAAACTGAATACGGGTCATGGAAAGATTTTGGTTCCTAATTATAGGGTTCTGATTCTGCTTTGATATCTTTTAGAGAAATTTCTATGCAGAGAATTAGATTTTCGATATTCGATTAATTAAGTTAGTTATTCTTTAAAAAAGTGCTTTTAATATTTATTAAAATTTATTTTTATTAGCGATAAGAAAATTCGTGTGATTTTATAATAGATAAGGAATCAAATGGCTAATGTATTACATATTTTAATTTTAAATCAATTTCACAAAAAAATTAAACCATTAAACATTTTAAAGCAAACAATAAGTTCAACTAAGCAGTCTCTGCAAGAGCCGCTGATAAATAATGAAATAATAAAGTTAGTAATGGTTAGTAATGATTGTAATTCTTTTTGAAGCAGATAAAAAAGTTCCGGGTTTTCAGAAATATTTCTGAATTAATTAAATTAATAACAAGAGGATGAGTTATTAATAATGGTGGCTAAATAAGCTGTTACAAAAGCCTTAAGTATTCAAAACTATTTAGTTTTAAAGATAACAGATAAACAATTGTTTTTTTTGTGCTATAGTCAGAATTAGTAAGTTCTTTTCTTTTACGTAGGCTTTACTATACAGTAAAGTACAGTAAAAAAACAATAATCCAACTAAAAGATTATCTTAAAAAGCAATAGATCAATCCATTTTCATTAGTGGGTTTCGATTAAATAATAAGATTTAATAATTTTAAATAAATTTCATCTTAAACAGTTGTTCTTTTTGTTTTTACGCAAAAATTTTGGTTATCATATAATTAATAAACCATAAGAAAATAAACTAGACGAATTCAAAAATAGTTATCATTTATTTACTGTAAGTAAAATATAAAAAAGGATTTTTGTCCAATATTTTTTCTTGCTGTAATAAAACAAAACTAGATTTATATTTAATAGATTAATTTCGTGAACAAATATTTAACGTGAAATTGAGCTTAACTAATACCCGGAAAAAATATTAAATATAGCAAACATAAATAAAGCAAGTATGAATAACTTGTTGCATATGCTGTAACCATTTTTTTAATCACGTTTTAGAAGTTGATGTCCACTCGGCATACAAACGCATACTATTCATCACCAAAACATAATATTTTTTCATAGTTCGAAACGATACAAAATACTTGCAACACAAACACAACGGTTATCGAAAGGCGGGTATCATTGTTAACCATTAAACGCACGAAAAATTCCGCGTAACTCTTGGCGTACAAAAGTTTTATGAGTAAAGAAAGGGCTTGTATGTACACTATGTATACATCGCATAATACTATTAATTATAATAAAATAATTAGACGCTTTTAAGAGCTCGTTCGCCCGTGTTTTTAAAAGCTTGTTTGTGTGTCAAACCAAACATTTGATGTTTTGTGTGCCGTTTCGTATATATACTCGTTTATGTCAATTGCGATGACATTTAGATTGTGCGTTCAGATTATAATTTGTTTAAGTGTGTAAATAATAATAGCTTATGATAGATGATTCGTTTATGGTTTAAACGAAATAAACAATTCATAGATAATTCAGCGAAAAAGTTTTTGGGCGCAAAGTGTGCAATAATTTCGCTGACATTATTTCGTGGGAGTTTATAAGAACTAATGCCCAAAACACACACATACATACATACATGCAACGATATCATAATTTTACGCGCATTTCAGTAGTTTTCACGCGATATTAACCAAAATGAAATGCTTCGCACAGTATTAATTAATTGAAAAGTTAAAATGTATCAAATAAATATTGGAACTTTCATATTAAAAGCGCTACTGGTTTGGTTTTTAATGGTTAACCAAATGGTTTTAACCATTGGTTTGCGGTTTGAATTGGTTTGGTTTAAGAAAGTAAATTTAATGTTTGGTTTGGTTGGTGAAAATTCAAACCAATAGCACCTTTATTTTATGTATATATTTTAAAGGGTCACATCGTAGGGTTTATTAACACTCCAGTTATTAACTCTTCTGAGATCTTGTAAATGCTCGAGTTTGACAACATGTTTATTCCACGGAGTGTCGTCAATTGTTGCTTTAAAAAAGTTAAAAACTAATTAAGTAATAAAGCGAATTATGTCGTTTTTACAGAATAAGGTTATAAACATGTGTAGCTTCAGCTTGAAATCATTAAAATATTGGGACCATTGTTTGGATGATTTTAATCATAGCCGAAAATATGAATGAAATGAATGGTCATGAATAATCTAATATAAACGAATTATATACAATGTTACTTGTTATCTCAGACACCCATAATATTTCAATGTCTGGATACCAATTGAATCAAATCAAACCCAATAATAATAAGCTTCTAAAACATTTAAAATTTAGCCTAAGCTCACTTTCGGAACATTGGAGTTGACAATGTAGATTGGCGTACGTGTTTAAATGAAATTGAACAATAATGCACAGTGAACTTCGAATAAATCTATTGAGGCACATTTATTGAGGCTTATTGAGCGATTGTCAACTTTGTGAAACATATTGGTTATCGAATCCGATTTTTTTGCGCAGAAATTTTGATAGTCTATATTCTTATCCTTAAGAAAAATTAGATCACCATTGGTTACAACATCCTAATTTGACAGTTAATTTTAATAAAATAATCCTATTCTGTAGCTTAACAAAAAAATTATTACTTATACTTTCATTCCAATCTTTAAAAATTTTTTTTATTGTTGTTGTGCAAAACACAAAAATTACGAGACAAAATATTCATAATTACAAAAAATCTAATCTTTCTTGAAAAAGAAGTTGTATTTTTGGAAAGTTAAGCCACTAATAATAATTGCTGACCCACACACACGCATATAATTATTTTAAAATAGCAATCTAATATTATAATTATTGTAAAAGAGCAATCTAATATTATAATTATAAATATTTTTCTAGACTAAAAGAATTATTTTACTTAAAATAGGAATTTAAACCAATAAAATTGATTTAAATAATTAGCGCCCGTAAATCTATTGAGGCTTATTTATTGAGGCTTATTGAGCGATTGTCAACTTTGTGAAACATATTGGTTATCAAATCCGATTTTTTTGCGCAGAAATTTTGAGAGTCTGTATTCTTAGCCTTAAGAAAAATTAGATCACCTTTGGTTACAACATCCTGATTTGACAATTAATTTTAATAAAATAATCCTATTCTGTAGCTTATCAAAAAAATTATTACTTCTACTTTCGTTCCAATCTTTAAAAATATTCTTTATTTTTGTTGAAATTACACACAAAAATTACGAGACAAAATATTCATAATTACAAAAAATCTAATCTTTCTTTAAAAAGAAGTTGTGTTTTTGGGAAAGTTAAGCCAATAATAATAATTGCTGACACACGCATATAAATATTGTAAAAGAGCAATCTAATATAATAATAATAAATAATTTTCTGGACTCACAGAATAATTTTACTTAAAATAGGAATTTAAACCACTAAAAAAGATTTAAATAATTAGCGCATGTAAATAAGCAGAAAATGTCAAAACTATAGATAAGTGTCTTACAAATCAACAGTTGCGTTCAGTTTAATAAAGATAGGTGTTTAGTAAGCGGTGTCGAAAAAGTTTAACCAACGATAACTTTGGTTGCCAGGAAACCGTCTTCACCCCCGTATTATACAACTATAGACCTATCCAGAGCCTATATAATAAGAAGAATTGCAAAATCAACACTATAAGTTTTACCAAATACAACATTAAAAGAGTGAATCTATTGCTTATTAGTTGTCGTAAACCTCGCCTCTCTTTTATCTATCTATTCTCTAAGTGTGTCTCACTATTCAATTAGTTAATTGAAGCGCTGGTCAAACGAAATTGAAAATGTTTCTAGAATATTATTGCTTATTCGGTTAAAATTGTTGTGAAAGTTTTGTTTTGACAAATTTTAACTGAAAATTTCGGCATAAAATTCACGATTTTCATCGAACACTGTAATCGTCAAGCAGTTTAATAAAATTTGGACAAAATGAATATAATGGATATTGCGGTCATTCGTTTTCTATTAGCGGCATTAATTTTGTTGGCACTAACGTGTTGCTTTGGCACTGTACTTGCTTCGCCCAAATGTGTGGTGATATGCCATCGATCCGAGGAAGATTCACTGTGCAAACGATGCCGCTTTAGGGAACCCATGAGATTCGGCAAGAGAACCAATAGTGATCAAATTACCACGTTTCGAGAGCCGATGAGGTTTGGAAAGCGACACCACTTCAATGCACCAAAAATCACCACTAATGATCACAAGATTAATAAGAAATTGTATGAACCAACGGTTAAAAAATATCTTTTAATTCCGATTTTAATTAATTAAAAAGTTTAACCCATCTTTGTGTATAAAACGTCCCAAACTCTATTTCCTTAAAACATCAGAAAACTCGAAAATTCATGTAAAGAATGATTATTTTCTATATATATTTTCCCCATTATTTATAACTTTAACCTAATAATCTGCAATAATATTCCTATTTTTCATGTTTGCCTCTCAACATAGTTTTATGTTAAAAAGCCAAGCTAATTATTGTCCACCCCTTAAATCCATTATAATTATAATATGTAATATTCGCAAAAAATAATTTATTTCGAAAAAATAAGCGAATATTGTTTTAGTAATAAAAAATCTCTCATTACTGTGATGTACAATCGGTCCAATGGCTCTTTGTAAATGAATTAAAATAATAATAATAGTATTATTATATTTAGATACATTGTGAGAGATTTATCACGAAATATAATACTCAGTAGCTTATTATATAAATAAAGATTTATATACAAGTAGTAGATAATTAGCTGAAAATCGTGGCAAAGAATTTTTCGACCGATTATACAAAGCGAAACTTATTATTATAAGACTTAAATTGGATATAACAAAGTACAGTTATGATAATAAACTTTTGTTTAATAAATGATTTCTCATTAATGCGTTAATTATTTCAATTAATTCTTTGATAAATAAATAAACATTTAACAAATATTACGTATTTATCACATAAATACATATAAATGTGTGTCTGTGTTTGCATTGGACTTATCTATTTGATTATACTTGTGAACAAAAAGCAAACTATTATGAAATTAAAGAGATTCTATTTTGCATATCTAGCCGTAAGTTCGAACTTTGAAATTATTTATCGTCACCGTTTACTGGTAATACTAAACATATAGCTAGAGACGAAAAATCCAGGATTAAAAACGGAGTAAATTCAGGATGGAAATAGGAAAAAAGTTTTAAAATCAGGTTTATTCAGGAATATAATTTTTTAAATTTAATCTACAATACGTTAGTGTATTTTATTATCAATTATTTTTTTCAAAACTTGACTCTAACAAGTTAAAACTTTTATCAATAAGTATAACTTTATATAGTAAGAAAGTTTTTTCCCCATTCAATGAAAATAGTTGTAAAAAGTTGTTTAGATCGCAATTCTGTTTTATCCTTTAGAAATCCTTTATCGTTAAATTTTTAGGAGTTATATGTAAAATTCGTGATATTTAGATATTCAGGAACATTAATCTCAAAATGCTGATTTTAGTATAATCAGCACATATTTTTATTGTATTAATTACAATAAGAATAGTTATATTCCTGAATTTTTCGTCTCAAGCTATATGTTTAGTATTAGCCGTAAACGGTGACGATTCTGTTTATATTGGAAGTTTTTTTTCACATTTCTTGCGCTTGTTTTGCAGCAATAAGTAACAAATAGTTAAAATGTGAGATTATTATAAATATTTAAAGGTGAGACTAAGAAAATTTTTATTTTTGTTAAATTCAATAAAAAAATCGATAAAATTTCACGAAATTATTAATACTTCGCATGTATCAATGAATCAATAAAAATATCCTATGTTTATAGATTTTTTTAAAAAATAAAATTTAGTTTCATAAAATAAATCTTATGAAAACTTTCTATTTTTTGGAATATTTGGCATTTTTGTATTTTTTTGTAATTATAAGTATATATTTAGGCTGAACTTAATCTCTAGCTTGAGAAATCTCTAGAGTTTAACATTTATAATTTGAGCGTTTATATTTTATAGAAAGTAATTTAGAATAATCTTCGCTATTTTTTACAGATTGACGTATTTTGTGAAATTTATAATTTTTCATTGTATCAAATTCGTATATAGTTTTAAACCCCATTATTCAAAAGCTTTTATACACAACTTATTTCAATAATTGCAACTTAAAACTACGTTGTTTTACCTTCTCTTCAACTTTGATCTTACATTATAGTTATTAAATTTTTTTGAAAAATTATGCTGTAATACTTTGAAAACTAAAAATGATTTTTATTTTATTTTCTCAAATAATCTAAACTTTTCGGTAAATGTAAACTTTAAGTGGAAATAAAAACAAATAATATATCCGCGACAATAAATAGAAATTTTATTTTAAAAATGTTTTAAAAACAAACCAAATGCAAACTGTAAACTTTAAATATATTTTAGAATCGGGCCTTCGGCGCGAAAGGAGAGGCACGCGACGCGAGCAAACCTAATGGTAAAGAAAAGATATTTGCATCTTATATAATTGAATATATTTAAAAAACGTACAAATAAAAACTAAAACCAAATAACTATTAGATTCTATTTAATACAATGCAATTTAAATAATTGTTATATTAATGCAGCGCATTCTATAATTTTTAAGTTTTATAAACTTTTTTTACTTAAATAATTGTTGGAAAAATGGGGAAAAAATTCCCACTTAAAGTTTATATGCAGTATTTGTCAACTATTATATAAATTTTTTCTTTCGTTTATGTATTATTTTTCATACACTTTCTAATCACCAATGTCTTTCTGTGTGGGTAGCTAATAGACTCAAAAATCTTTAAAAAAAGATCTTCAAGTTTTAAAGGTTTTCAAAAGGTTTTGCGCAACATTTACACTTAAGCTCAAAACAAATATCCTTACGTGAAAAGTTAAGATATAGATAATCCACTATTTTTTTCCCTACAAACATGAATACAGTTTAAATCGAAACCATACACATAGTATCATAAAAATTCCGGTGTTTATTGTGAATACACGCTATGCGTTGCTAACGTATATTGAAAATTGATATTGATTGTTTGACATGAGGAAGGAAAGCCCACTCTAACTATTAAATATTTATTTATGTGATTATTCCGAAAACTGGCATTTATACTTATTGGACGTGTGGTTGAAAAATTAAATAAAAATGAAAAACGATAAATTATCTATATCTATAGTTCTAGCGCTAATCTTTAACAGGGGAACTCGAATGAGCAATAATTTTAACGGTAATTTACCTTTAAAACATTAAAATTTAATTATTTAAGTCATTTTAATTTGCAAGAAAAATTAAATTGGAAATATTATTTTAGGAAAACAGAGATAAAACAGATTTTAAGTGTCCATTGGGATCCACGATTCGAACACAGTTAAATTTTACTTTTTTAAACTGCTTAAGCTCAAAATTTAGAGCCGCGTTAAAATTAAGTAACAATTTAAAAACAATGTAAAATATATTTTTATAAAGTTTAAAAAACAAAATAAAATACACAAACCCAGTGTTTCGAATGTTGTGCGCAAACTGCCTAAAATAATTATTTATTTAGCGATATATGATAACAAACGAGTGAGTAAAAACATTTCTACATATATTTTTGGAATTTAAAAGAATAAAATTATTCTTGAATGCTTTCGACTATTACGGAATAGATTCGGATTTAACCTTTTATGCTTGAGAAATGTGAGAAAAAATGAAAATTGTTTTTAACTTAGTTATCAAATATCAATAAATAAGGAAACAAAACACTATTGTCTGGCATACAAAATAATACAATTAAATTTCGAATTTGTTTAAAAATGAAGTTTTTTAAATCGGTAGGCACACTATTATTAAACAAAACTTTTTAAGAGAGTGTCCAATTTTAAACGTTATACTAATTAATAAATTTAAACATTATTTTAATAATAAACAATTTTACAGTTATGGATATTTTTAATCACACAATAAAATGATTTAATTTTTTAAATTTTTAAATGTTATAGATTGTTAAAAATGATCAACTTAAGCTCATCATTAGTAAGTTGTTATTATGAACCACTCAAATGCTTTTAGCTCACTATTTTCTTAGAATTGTCAACTTCAGTGAATTTGACAATGTTCGTCCGTCCATTTTCTACTCTATATTGTTTTATACGTGAACATTTTCGTGATTTAATCATTTGAAAGTTGATATTATATTCATTACTTTATACTGCCCTGTATCATAACAGTTTTATGACAATTTTTTATAATAATTTGTAAAGCATAGAAATTTACATAAAATAATTGGGTAGAGTAATCTTAGTTTGCTTATAATACTCTAAAAATAGTTATTTTGCAGCATTAGTAAATATATAAGTTACAAAAAAATTAAAATAAATTTAACTTATTGGAAAATTATCGTTCAAAGCACATTAATTATTTAGCACACTCCATTTTTACCAAAACACAAAATGTTTTCTATTGAATTATTTTTAATACCTAATGAAAAATTAACAAAATATTTAAGTTTTTATTCAATATTTTGGGCATAAAAATAATTTTAATTGCTTTAGAATTTAGTGTACATAAATAAAATGAACTTTTCTCATAAATTATTTATCTTTATTCCATAAGATTCGTTAATTAATTACTTTTTATGTTTTTTACTATATTATATAAGAGATTCCCGGACTCTCATGGTCTATTGGAGGAAAACATTTTTTTTGGTATTTGGAAAAAATACAAATTTTTTTACAAAAAAATCAATTTTTTTTGTATTTAGGAAGTAAGGTCACGTGCAAACTCATCAAATTGAACGATAACTTTTTATACTCGTGTCCAAAAAGTAAAGGTTCACAAAAAAATTATGATATGGTCAATTTTATCTCTATGGGTGAAAATTTTGAATAATATTTTCGTTACACACTTAATGGCCCAAAATGTAAACGAATTCAAGAAACACTGAACTACAATAATAAAAGTTAAATTGAACTATTTATATAAATAATTAAACGAAACGTGTAATTTAAAAGTTGTATTATAGCTATTATTTGCGTAATATAGCGTGAGTTTTGTCCATTAACCAATTGTTGACAAAGAGTAAGGCGCATACAACGCTCCGCCATCAATAGAAGTGGTGACCCCAGATATGTGCGACGCATTTTTCGACGCTAAAAATTCAACAGTACGCGCTATTTCTTCCGGCTCTCCAAGTCTTTCCAAAGGATGGCTAAGCATCTCATCGGTGTGTGTTTCAGCCTCGTATAATGTGCTCGAATTCAATGATTTTGGCCGAACCGCGTCAGGACTGCAAAGTAAATTAAGAGATTATTTTGTTGTCGAACGAAGACTTTTGTTCAAATAGTTGTTGAACATTATCGAATTAATTGTGATCCGATCGACAACTGTCTGACAACTAATATAACTTAATTAAAACTTATATTATTCAATCTTAAATTTTTAAACAAATATCGACAAATAATTGAATATAGAAAAGTTAAAGAAATGTGACTAACTTGATGCTATTGACACGAATGCCTTTCGATTTCAAATCCAATGACAAACATTTAGTGAGCATATCGAGCGCAGCTTTTGACATACAGTACAAAGAATAATCTTGTATCTATTGGCGAAGTTGAAAATAGAAAACATGTCCATGTGTTTATATTTAGCAAAACATAGATTTGACACTGATTTATGCGTATTTTAAAGATATAATCAAGTGTGCACTTTAAATAACTGAAACAAAACATTATTTAATGCTTTACTTTACTGCCATTTTAAACTAAGAGTGATTCGGCCTTACATTTACAAAAATTACTATATATAAACGAAAGAATTTCTGCTAACTCCAAAAAACCAGATAATAAATTAAAAAGTTAGTTTTCAAGCAAAAGGCTGGCATTAACCAATGAAGATAAACCTACCGGTATCATTGAAGCTTTACTTGAAATGTTAATTATGGTACCATTACTCTTTTCCAAATATAAAACGGATAGCTGGCTATCAAATATATATATATATTTTATTAGTAATTAATTTTTCGTAAAACAATTTTTGTTTAGGTTGTTTATGTCTATATAACTCACCATAATAGAAAAACCGCCCTTACGTTTACGTTAAATATATGGTCATATATGTGGGGTGCTTTGGGATCATTCAAACTGCTAATACCGCAAACATTTGCATTATTGACGAGTAGATCTAATTTTCCAAACTCAGATATCGTGGTACCGATTAGTCGCCTTATGTCGCAGTCTTTTGTTAGATCGGCGATCACGAAAATTATCTTTGTATAATATTATAATTGATTTTTTATCGCGCAAATATTGATAAGTAAAGAATTATTTGAGAAAAAGAGGTTAAAATCTTTGCAAAATCTTTCGACTAATTCTATAAAGAATTAAATGAAATTCTGTGAATATTGTTTGAAAAGTTTGAATTTTTTCAACAAAAACTAGCTGTAATATCTTTTATTTGCGTGAAAATGGGTATAAAAAGATTATTAAATATAACAATAAATTTAATTAGATAATGTTTAATTTAATAAAAATTCTTTGTCAATGGTAACAAATCTTTTAAATTATTAAGAAAAATTCACTGTGTTTATTTTTAAAAAATTCTTTGAGAATTGTTTGTATCATTTAAATTTTGTGATAGAAAGTAATCTGTAGCTAATGTACATGAACTTTTTGGTATTTGGGCAGTTAAGGTTTACTTTTGTATTTAAGTTTACTTGGAAGAAAACTTACTTGGATTTACAAGTTTACAAGTTTACTTGGATTGATTCAAAAATTAAAAAAAGTTATGTGAGATATTTTTACTAACCAAAATTTTTAAATTTATATTTTAAATTGTTTTTTTAAACTCCTAATTAACCTAAACTAGGAATCGTCCGTAATTCTATACGATTTATTAAGTGATTGAAAATTTTGAATGGAAGCGTATTATTAGTCTTAAATTCACGCCTTACAGCACTAAATAATTATCGCTATAAATACAATTACTTAGAATAAATAATTTAGTTATTGTAAAACATTCAAAATCGTGCTTTCTCTCGAATTTCTTAATAAGTAATACTCTCACATGGTTTTACTACATAACAATGTGACTAACTTATACCTATACTGTAGTAACTTATTCCATTAAATAATATGTTAAGGCACCAATGAGTTCCGTATTTCCCACATTTGCATCAACAAAAATAATATTGAAATAAACCATTCTCGCACATTGATTGGCAACAGCGAGTGAAGTTCAAACACCTACACTTCAATGATGGAAACAACGTACGGGTACATCGAAATTAGTCTAAAAACGTTTCTCTCTATTAAATTATAACCACTAATACGCGAAACTATATTCCGCACTCACTTTTCATTAATAATAAACAAAATTATTCCGAAAATTAATAAGTCTAAACTAGTTGGAGTAAAATAGTTGCGTATTTCCCAAAAGATGCTATTTATCAAGTTTTCGGGATAAGCTTATATGATAAGCATAAAGAATATGATATGATAAGCATAAAGTATTTGATATTTATTCAGCGAATGCCGAACATTTAACCAAAATGTTTATTAATGTATAGTATAGTGAGTGCACCTTTGCATTATTGGTAGCAACAGCTCTACATTGATTAGCGACGCGCTGAGTTCGTAAAAAATGTCGTCCAGTAACCACCACATGAGAGCCGAGCTTAGCAAAATGTATGGCAATCGCGGCGCCAATACCTGAACTTGAACCTCAAATAATCAGCAAAAAAGACGGTTAATTAGCGTCTAAAGCTTGATTTATTAGCTTATGGTTGGTTTAGAGTCTCGATGAATAATTTAAGTAAAAAATTTCTTACCAGTTATTAGCACTACTTTACCAACAAATGTCATAATAGAGTAATATTCTTCTTTTAATTTATGATGTATAACAGAACTTAGTAATTAAGTCCATAAGCCTAGTAGTCTTTAACAATATGAAAGAATTTTTTTTGTGTTCGCTCGAGAATAAATTTATAAATTATATACTTTTAGTGCGAATGACGTACGCGCTATGTTTATGCTTAGCTTTTTTATACTATCGATTGATCCGCTTGAATGAATAGACTAAAATTGTATTTTTTCGCTAGAAAAGTTCAAATACGAAAAAAATAGTAGAGTAAATCTATTTTTATTTAACATTGCATAAATCCACGTGTAGTTTGATTGATCTTAACTTTTAATGTATAAAATTAACCCGAATGTTTCGATGGGAGTGGTTTGGTTTTGGTATAAAAAAGTCTTAATTTATCATAACTTTTATGATCATAATTTTATATTCATAACATTGAGATTAGAATTTGATCGCTATTTACATTTATAACTGTTTATTTTATCGCTATTTAATTTGTCATATCACTATTGTCTAACCCTGAAACGCTAAAACGTTAAATTACATTCGATAGTCAAGAGGTAAAAAATGTTTATAATCTGTCTGCGTATCGCTGAAAACGGTTCTATAATTTTTTTAATACATAGATTAAGCGCATTATTTTCAAAAGTTTCATCACTATTAACATATTCTTGTTTTCCCTATCTAATTCAAGTTTGTGTAATAATTTTTTTTAAAAGCTTCGAATTTACTCAAGATTTTCAAAATTTTAGAAAAAATAGCGAACATTTCCAAAATGTTGAATTTTGAATTATAAAAATTAAACAAAACATTTATGGATCATTATCTTAATTAAAATCCAAATATGAGCCAATAATAATGCTATCCACAGAGAGAAAGACATTGTCGAATACATTAAATAAAAGCAATCTCAAAAATTGAGATTATACAAAAAAATCTTTAAGTCGTTTGTTTGTCGTTAATATGGCTGAGGTTTCGAAACAAGTTTAGAAACTAAAAGTTTCTACGTTTTCATTCTTTCTCAAAACATATCACAAATTATGGTAAACCGTTTGATCTCC
>JAQIXJ010001692.1:0-19217 GCA_034700185.1 Phthiracarus laevigatus | reverse complement strand
CCATTTTTTGATGTGCTCTATCGAATGGAAGTGGTTTCAAAAAGATCGGCTTAATCCATCTGGGACCCTTCCCTCGTGAGAAATTTGGGCAACACTTGTTTCATGAATTCGATCGTCCAATGTTTGGCCAACATTTGGGATTGTTTAAAATTTTTTAATGGTAAAATTAGCATAAACCGTGAAACAAAATTCGGAAGTAAAGGCGAATTAACTCTAGAAGTGGCCACTTTGCTGAGAAAAATTGCTTCTCCTCTGCAATACAAATCGATTTCTCCGAAAAATTAAAATAATTGTATGAGAAAACTCTTGCCAGGTTTTCTTTGGTGTGATTAAAAGGAATCGCACGAATTTTTGATTATGCTTTTGGAAAAATTGCACGCAGATCTTAACCAGAGCGACATAGACTTCAGCGACACGACAAATGCTAAAGATATATCGCCAACATTGGCAGCCAATAAGTTTTGGAAGCAACATATGACCAAAAACAATTCAATAGTGACGCGACTGTTCGAAGGGCTATTCATGCAGATATTTACCTGTTTGTGTTGTAGCAAAGTTTCCAATAGTTTCAAAGTTTGTAATTGTCTATTTTTACCATTAACGATTCATAGATCGTCGTAAAACGATTGTTTACTCAGTTTTTGATGACCGAACGGATTAGGGGTAAAGCGGGCTATTAATGTCCCAATTGTAAGCAGAAAAGAAAATATCGATATGCAAACTGCGAAAAGTATTTTTAATTTATTTAAAGAGTTTTTTGTTTTGTATTATTTAATTTTATGATTTATAACAAAAGCTCAAGAAAAACGTCATCACATTAAAGCTATTATTTTATCATTTATTAAAACAGAAGTAATGTCACGAAATGATAAACATAAAATTGATAAACGAACGTCGATGCATGTAAACATAATTAAACTAAAATATAGTTTAATAGACAAAAATGTTACTTATGAGAGTGTTGTTATTCAAAATATAGCGGACATTGAAAAAACTATGTTTGATTTGTTACAATCAAACGTATACTTATGCCGCGAAACGGTGACAAAGAAAGTGGAAAATGTTGATAACGAGAACAATAAAGTTACTGATAGAGCCTGCAGTATTAAATAAAGATCAGTCGCTTGTTCCGTATTCCCAAATTAAGTTGGGAAAAAAGAATAAATTAAGTAGTGATAGTGAATCTATTTCTTCCAAACATGGTTTAATTTCATGGATTTTATGACATATATAGTAACGATAAATTGTGGCCGATTTTAATGTTATTTTGATAAAACTTGATTAAAAATATCAAGTGCGTTTTTTACAAGTGAAGATAGCGCATTAATGAAATATTTAACGATATGAGTCAAAAATCGATACACGAAGAAAAGAAAATTCTTTATTCAAAAAAATACAAATAAACAGTTTGTTTCATTTCACACTTCATAATAGACATACTTGATCTTTTAAATACATATTCATTAAAGATTCAGAAACTGGAGGTATGTTAGTAGGAAAAAAATGTTCTCATAACTAAAATGAAAGATGGACGATTCTCTAAAAACAAAAATTGGCTCAACATTAATAGAGCTATTATCGTCAGTTATATGTCCTAATCAAGCAAATGTAAAACTCCATGCAGTTTATAAAATTATAAAAATAACTTAGTTTATTTAACTGGATTTAATTTTATTCCACTTAATGCACAAACTTTATCGTCAATAAGAAGTGTATTTATAGAAGAATTTGTTCGAAAATTAAAAAGCCTGAAAATTCTATGTTTGGTAAAAACATTAAAGTAAACATTATTAAAATATACAAGAAATATTAAAAAATAATAGAATATCACTAAAATTAACCAATATTTACAAATTAACAAAAATGAAATATAGTTATCACAAAGTTAGATAGATAGAAATTTAAGTCAGAATTTTATTTGGCGATATTTTTGTGTAAAATCTGACCGGATCGGGCTTTGTAAATTTAAATTTATCGGGCTTTCCTTGGGCTTGTGCCTTAATAGTTTCATAATTTCATAGTCTAACGAGTATCATGCGCTGTAAATTATGATTTTTATGCAGTTATGCAAAGCAAGCGTACGGTTCTCATTTGCCGAACTGACTCAGAGTAAAGCTGTAAGAAAAAATATCTGAAAATACACTAAAAATTTAAGCGCGTAATTGAAATATATTTTTAAAAAATTTAATTTTAATTGATCAAAATTTATTATAAAAGTTTCTATAACACAGGAATTACACTTAAATTATTTAAATTTGATGTTAACTTTCCTTCATCAATTCCGTTTGGATTTTGTTTTGAACTTTGATATAAAGTTTAAAAACATTTATTAAGATTATTTTTGAGAAAGTTTTTATAAAAATTACTTAATAAATTGTATTCGATGTACTATCTTCATAATTTAATTTTACGAAATTTGAAAATGATTATTTTTTAAACATAAGTTTTTTTTTCTTATAAAAAATTCTGTTAGTTTTAGAAAGATTTTTAAGCATATATTTATCTGAAAACTTAACTTTTTGTACAAATACCTTTTCTCTGGAAGATTTTATAATATAAGTTAATTGTTTAAAATTGTAAACATTTTTTTATCTGACTTTGCAAATTTGTCAGATATATGGATTTGGGTATGTCCGTCCGTCTGTCCATTTGTGCACACTCTAATGTTAATTAAGGGATTTTGATCTTTACTCTACTAAAGGGATTTTCCCAATTTCTTATTCTAATTAAGGAAATTTACCGATTTCTTATTCTTTTAAGGAAATTTTACCAGTTCCTTATATTATTAAAGGGATTTTGATATTTACTCGAATAAAGGGATTTCACAAATTTCTTATTCTAATTAAGGGAATTTAACGATTTCTTGTTAATAAATGCATTTTGATCTTTACTTTAATAAGGGATTTTCCTAATTTCTTACGCCAATTAAGGTATTAAACACGATTTCTTATGTTAATAAATGGATTTAATCAATTTCTTATGTTAATAAGTCAAAAAATAGTGTCAAAACGAACAAAACTATGCTCATTATTGTCATTAAAAGGGTCAAAACTGGGCAAAATTGTGTAAAAAATAATGAAAAATTGGGTTAAAATTGTAAAAATGGCCATATTTGTATCAAAATAAGCAAAATTCGACCAAAAAAGATTAAAGATACATTGGCATCTGTCGCTATTTGGTGTTATATAAGTTATTTTCAGTCTCTAAATTGCAAAAAAAGTCTAAAAACTGGCCAAAATGGGCAATAGCCAGCAAAAATGACCAAAACTAAGAATAAACTTTGAGTGGCATCTGCCGTTGTTTGCTATAAAATAATGATATTTCAGACTCAAAGTTGACAAAAATCTGGCAAAAAATTCAAATTATGCAAAAAATTATATAAATTAAAGTTAAAATTTTTGTGGCATTTGCCACAGATTTGATGTTATTTTGGGATAATCAACCTTTAATTAGTCAAAAATTTCGGTTAAAAGGTTCAAAAATCAGATTTAACTGAAAAATTATAAGTAATAACATTAGTGGCATCTGCCGCTAATGTTTTATAGAAAGCGAATTAATGTTTTATTCACTATACAACTTTATAACTTAAAATACTTGTAGCGAGCTAACGAAGTAAGCGAGTGACCATATACTAACTGAACTTAACTTTACAAAGTCAGATATTATGACCGTATCGATCTGTTTGTCATTCAGTTTGTATTAAAAATTAAGCCTTACAATGAACCTGTTTTCCTCTTAAATTACACATATTACGTAATCCTGTAATTTTTTAATACTAAATAATTAATAAACAATTAGTTTTTATTAGTTTCAATTAGTAAGACACAAATAAATAATTGGTTATGTTTATGGTAACTTTTGCTGCATCCAAACGATTAGCGAGTAATCGTTAACATATACATACAAACGATTGCTTAACAGATTAAAAGTTAATGTTATTTGCTTTTAATCATTAATATATTCAGTTCTGTTTAAAAAGAAAAATTTTATTAATCAGTTTTTTAGTAAAATTTGATGCATATTTCTACGACACAATGGTCTTTTTTATTTGCACATAATATTCGTATAAACTTAACTATTTATTTGTTTAAAAATTGAGATAATAGATGTCTCTACTAAAATGAATACGAAAAACCCACAATTTTTGTATGGATATTTTAACGATGACTTACTATTGGTTTGGATAAAGCGTTCGTTACTAAGCGTATAACAAAATAATTTTCCGCTAATAATATGATTTGTGAATATTTTTGAGCAATAATTTAAATATTTGTTGATGTGCTCGTGTTAACCTTATTGTGATTACGATTATAATTATATTTTAGATTAAAATGTCCCATTTTGAAACAGATAATCAGATATTGACGGCAATGTCAGTGATGGACATGCCATTAACTCGCGGACCATTAGCGCGTTGGCAGCGAAAGAATTTAGAGAACTCCACGTCTAGTATTAATAATTCGTTGAACGCGTTGCTACACTTAAATGTGAGCAACACGTGTCCAATCGATACCATAACTGCGTCATCCAATCAATTCAATTTGTCTTCAAATGGTTTAAATAAGACGCCATCAAACACACCGAATAAGAGTTTGTCGAAAAGTTTTAATAATAGTAAATTAAGTAATAGCAGTCATAAACTGTGTAAAACACCAAAAACGCCAAACGCTTCGTTAAATAATGGACAAAATAATGGCGGTTTAGACAGATATATACCAAATCGAAGTGCTATGAATCTCGAAATTAGTCATTATTTGGTAAGTTATATATTAAGTTAGTATATTAAATGATTGGGATTTGTTGTATCGGTTTTATCTGTTATTTAGATATTACAAGCGGATAAAAATAGTAAAGAAAATGATACGAATTGTACGCAAACTGACAAAAATAAACAACAATTGACTACACTATCGATGAGTGAAAACGCCATTGATTTAAATAATTATAGAATAATGTGTTATCAGGATAAGGCACCGATCGCTACCGAAGGTTAGTTAAACTAAAATCTAAGCCAATAATCTTAATAATATTTGTTGAATAATTGTTTAGGACAAGCGAATGGATTAAAAGTATTATACAGTTCTAACAAACACTCGCACTCATCAGCAAAGAAAACTTCGCGATATATTCCAACACAACCCGAACGCATATTAGACGCTCCAGACGTCAAAAATGATTATTACTTGCAATTAATCGATTGGAGCTGCGCTAACATATTAGCGGTTGCATTGACGCGCGAAATATACTTATGGAACGCAAATACTGGTGACATAACAAATTTATTAACATTAGACGAAGATCTGTATGTTGCGTCGCTTTCTTGGACCGAAGAGGGAAACCATTTGGCGCTCGGAACTAGTGATGGCAATGTTGAGCTCTGGGATACCGAAAAAGTGAAGCGTCTTCGCACTATGAGCGGCCATTCAGGGCGAGTTGGATGTTTGAGCTGGAATTCTTATATATTAACCAGTGGTTCTAAAGTTGGAGCAATACATCATCACGACGTTCGAGTTGCCAGTCATCACGTCGGAACAAATGCTGGACATAATCAAGAAATATGCGGTTTGAAGTGGTCTCAGGGCGGACAATATCTTGCGAGTGGTGCTAATGATAATACTGTTAATATTTGGTCCAATTCTTTATCTAATACTAATGATAATAAGTCTATTTATACTTTTACTGAACATCAAGCGGCAGTTAAGGTATCGTTGAAGTGATGTGTTAATTTTAGTTATTGTTTCACTAAGTTTTACTATTTTATTTAATTTTTTAATAATATTTGCAGGCAATAGCGTGGTGTCCGTGGAAATCGCATTGTCTCGCGACTGGCGGAGGAACAGCTGACCGCACTATCAAAATATGGAACTGTCAGACAGGAAGCAATTTATATTCTATGGACACGAAATCACAAGTATATTTACCGTTTTTCTGCTATTGCACAAGTTTCCGCACCCAATGGCACTAAACTGACTTTTTAAAATCAATTAAATTATAAAAATATTAGTATCGAAAGGGGAAGCCTCATGACCAGATTAAGATCACACAAAAACTCGATTTAAATAATTATTTAAAATTTTGAGAACTTTTGTTTTGTAATATTATATTAACGTCCTTAATTCTAATACCATTATCTTAACGTCCTTATCTTCTTTATTAGAGTTTATAAGTTAAGTTATTTTATTATCGGCCAGATTAGAATAATTTTGTTTAGACGAGAAAAATTAGCTATTCTAAAAATGAATAAAGGGGTTTATTACTTTGTAACAGTTAGGTCAACAATCTACCGTATATACCGATCTATTACGGTATACGGTGCCACCTTAGATATCGTACCGTATAATACACTAAATCAATATTAACTTTCGATAATCCACTCAAGGTATTATCCGTATTTTTTACAAATTCAAGCTTTTCTTTAGAAAGTTGCGCCGACCAAACATTCAAATAAATAAATAATTTTAATTAACTTAAAAACTTATATTATTAATTAAGGTTTCATCTATTTTGTGGTCAAAAGAGTATAAGGAGCTAATATCATCTCATGGTTATTCAAATAATGAACTTATAATATGGAAATATCCAGGATTGGCTAAAATAGCTGAATTGACAGGTAATAATAATTTTAAATAAATAGATTGAATGATAGATTTTATAGATAGATTTAAATATATTGTTTTGATTGTATAGGTCATACTGCGAGAGTTTTGGGATTAGTAATGAGTCCCGAAGGAAATACAGTGGCATCGCTTGGCGCCGATGAAACGCTACGGTTTTGGGAATGTTTCCAAGTCGATAACGAACGAAAGAAAAAAGCAGATATTGCTATGCAAAAAGGCAATTCATCCAATAGTTCTATGCGCTTAAACATACGATGATTAATATTCGGATTTTATTTTTTTATAAACATTATGCGTCGAGAATTTACTACTCAGTTACTTTATTCCTGATTCTATCATAACTTCATTTCTACATTCATATAATTATTATCATAATCATTATAATAATTTAGCGTTTTATTTACTGTATACTGCATATGCCATACAAATTTGGCAAAAATTAATGATATTTTTTCATTGAAATTCTTTACTCTATAAAAAGCGATGCTGTAATACTTTAATCTTATTGAGCGTAATAATTTGATTACAAGCTTTGACTATGATTGTTCGCGTAGAAAATTGATGTGTCACACAACCCAACAATCAACTAGTAATACAGTAGCACTAAGTCGTAAGTCGTAAGCCTAAACGCTATTAACGTTAACGTTATACAGTATACAATTTTTAGCTTCCCTTTTAAGTTAAAATTTTTCAATAATATAGGATAATGCTTACCAAACTTAGTTAAACAATATTTTACGTTTACTCGATTTTCAGCAATCATTAGCGCATTGATTAAACACTAGAATGCCTCGCCTTAAGCTATAATGCACTAATATTAAACTAAAAAGCTAACGGTAAGTTTGATCACAAATACAAATAATTACTATCTAAGTATGAGCGAGAGTGAGAGTGCGATTGAGCGCTAGTGAGTCGATGAGTGAGGTTGAGAGCGCTTTTAACATAGAGATAGAAAGTTTTAATGTAAAAGTTAAATTTTAAAATAATTGAAGTGAACAAAAAACAATTTTAAATGTCTGTATGTAATAATGATTGAGATTATTGTTTTGGTTTGATTAGAATATTGATTAATTATCGCTGACTTGATTTCAATAAAGTTTGCTAAATAACGGAATAACTCCCCTCTTTTCTAGAATTAAAGTGTTAAGTCACTATACAATATATTCGTTTAATATTAAGCTCTATTAATGTTTGTTGGGCTGATTGCTATCTAAGACTGTAGCCTAAAGCCCATAGGGTGTAATTAAGCTCCATATGCCTAACATTGTAGAGAGTATGCAGTAACTGTTGGCTTATATGTATGCCTTTTCTGATCTTAAAGGATTAGTTTTTCTCTATCTGTTCACCGCTCCGTTTGTGCCCATCGCTCTATCGCTGTATATGCTCACTATTACAATGAATAGTGAATTTTGGATTTGTAATGTATAAGGAAATTAAGCATTACGTAATTAGATAAAAGCAGAAAACAGAAATGATGCACTGCTATACTAATCGATATCACCACATCCTCCAACTAAACCAAATTATATCACCATTCATTCTACCAATTCTCCAATGCTGGTCGCAACGATATGTCACATTACATAAACATGTTTTTTCAAATTGTTTTATGGAAACAATTCAGAGAAGAGTTCTGTATATTCTGTATAAGCATTAGTTAACGAACTTCGGCATCGAATTATGACTAAAAACAACTTTTACTTATCAGTAGCGTTCTTTTACCATTATTTCAACAAAAACTATCAACGACTCCACTAACATTCCTCTGATCAAAATTATTCTAACACGAGTGTTAATTTTAATGATATGCAAAGTAATCTTCAGATAAATAATTTGTTTATTGTTTATTAAGTTTTGCAAAAAATTACTCATTAATAAAACTTTTATAAAGTTATTTTTAACGATTAATAACGCAGTAATTAAAACTGTCGATATTAAAGTCTTATGCACCATTCACTAATGCACACATAAACGTCATTAACATTTCATTATATGCAAACAAAATTTTTTCCATTACTAATTTCCAATTTCACTAACATTCACGTAATGTAAATGCTACTAAATTTTCGATCACTATTTTTTATATTTAGCCTCAAAATACTGACCCTCTTACCATTAATATATTAATATTCATTTACACGATATGGAATAAGTTAAGTTTTTAATTCCAAGAAAGGGTTATGAGCAATATTTTAAAGAATTCTTTAGTCTTTTAACAAAAATTGAACAAAAAAAAACTATATTTGCCAAAAGAAGCCTGTAAAACGTCATCTCTTAAAACTCATTAAATTTCAACAAATATATTTCACTTAATTTCAGTAAATTTCAAAACAATTTCAGAAGTTTTTAAATATACCATTACTTCGGAGTTTTCAAAAATAACTTACGGTTAGTTTAAATTTATTTGTAATAACTTATTACTAATAAGTTATTTAATTCATATATTATTAATTCCGAAAGCTTTGTTCGATAAATAAAAAGTCGTATTTTCGAAAAAGTCTAGGCTCTGGTTATGAGTATCCATGCAAAATTTAAATACGATTGTTTAATTATTTAATACAAAATCTACGATCTTTTTCAGATCCAGTTATAGAAGTCTAATTTTTTATATAACTTATAACAAAAAATAAACTCATAACAAGAACGATACATTCAGAGCTCACTTTTCGTAGTTCAATCTTTACTAATGCTAAAAAATATATTAGTTTATAAACTCACGATGGCAAATGCCAATTCCCTTATCCTCTTTTTAATTTAAGAAATTGATGAATCTTTATTAATATAAATTAGTTGGCAAATGGACGGATATGTTCAAAAGCATAAGCTCTACTTTTTTTTGTAAAAAAGTGAACTAAAATATTTTAAACAATTATGCATTTAAATTCAAATGTCTTCTAAAACATAACCACATACAGCTGCTTTTTGAAATTTTTATGGTTTAAATTGATAACTAAGAAAATGAATATTTAAATAGAGTGCAACAAGCGTAAGAATTGTAATAATGCACATGGTATATATCACTATATAATTGAAAATTTTCATTGGTTTAATAATTAAAATGATTTGCAATACAAAAAAAGCCCTTTAAAGAAATACTGTAATACCTCGTGCCTAACTTACAAAAGACGATACACGCTTAATAAGTAAAACCTCGATGATGATTCCTCGTATTACAGACATTATACTCGCGATAACCTCGATATCGCATGTTATACTGTACTGTATGGTAGTATTGGTTATGTTTTACACAATGAAACTTGTAGGTTAGTTTAAAAAAAGTTCATTGTTATGCTAGTTAAGTATATCAAAAAGGTGTACTGACTTAAAAGACTGTACTAGACATTGCTAATGTGCCCAGATTTGTTGGCGAAAATATTAAGCTTTCTAAAATTTTTAAATCCCATAATGATTGATACCACCCGCTAAACTTGCCGGATAGTACATGCATTTGGGAAGTTGTATACTAATCTAGTCTGTACAACAACCAAATGATGAATTTTATTTAAACCAATCAATAAATCATGATTAGTATGCCAATACGGTATAAACTCCATTAAAAATAAGCCGCGGTTAACCTAATATGCGCACGCGTTACAGTTGCGCATAGATACTGATAATCTTTAATTTTATGAATGGCATAGTAGGGATTGTATGAGTAGGCAATTATGAATTAATTTCGGAATAGCAAGTGATTTTACATTTTAAGTTATAATCATAAAAGTGATAGTTTCGTTGTTAATACCATAATTTAGAATGTCATGGTTAAACTTAAATATTAAAACCATATATTTTTCTTTACGAAAAGTTATTTTCATGTTTCTTTTTTTTATTTCCAAAAAAGTTTGTGCATCAAAGTCATTTGAAGTGTATTGCGAGGTAAGTTTATTGCCTTTTAAATATTGAATAATTTTAATATATAAATATATCTAAAATTATTTGTATGTGCAAAACAAAAAGAAATACAGAATTTATCATAATTAATGATTGTAATAAAATTTGTGCAAATATTACAAACACTTTTAATTAATACTCATTCAAATGATAGTTATTATAATAATTTAGAGATTTACTATTTTGTTTTAAATAATAAAATGTTTAAAAATTGATTCATATTAGATCAAAACGTTGTGAACTTTTTAAAAAAAATGATAAATAAGTATTTTGTTTTGCGTTTTGAACCTAATTTCTAGTGTTTTCAACTCTGTGATTCTGTTTATAAGTTCTAAAACTACGAAACGAAAAATTTAGAACAGTTTAATCCTTATATTTTTAATTCCTTCTCTCAATACTAAGAAATGTGTTGATACGCGGCTTAACGTAGTATTTAGACATTAATTCACTACTGATCGCTTTTTCTTTAAGAAATTGTGACACAAACAGGTTGTAATTCTGGAAAAGATCAATTTCATGACCATTAATGTAACGGTTGATATTACGCTATACACGACCACCTCATACACAATCGACGTATATTCGCATATCGACGAAGGGGTGTCTAATAGAGTCAATGGTTAATCTCATAAACTTTCATAATATTTGGCTGTAGTATACTCTATAATCCAACGGGAAGTTTGGTTTAAAGTGCAGTTCTCTCTCAGTCTCTCTTTCTTTTCTGAGAACTGGTAACCACGGCAACAAGTGTTGTCGAATGGCTGTTTGCTTATTGGCATAATATATTTTGCTGGTATGGTTTCACTACTAGATTCTTTTGCTTATTGCCATAATATGTTTTCTATGTTTTGCTGGTATGGTTTCAGTTAGATTCTAACGCAGAGTAGAGTAGAGTTAGAGTTAAAGTAGTATAGCGTATAGAGTATAGAGTAGTGTCAGTTCACTAGCAGTGTCTAACATATGCTACGTTAACTTGTCTAATATAATGCGCTTATTGCCAGATATAGCCGCTATCAGACATTACATCAGATACAGCTAATACATAAGGATAAACCGATACTTTCAATCCAGGTATTCGTCATAAAACTGGCAACAATTCATTATCACTATCCGCTATAAGTTTAGAACGCCTTAAACATCAGTCTCTGGAAAGTGAGTAAAACTGACAAATAAATTCAATATTTCAATACGTTTTGTTTCATTCAATTAAGTAAGTTTTAACGTTTCAATATTTTTAATTATGACCATATGTACGGTTGTTTTTCTGTTTTGTTTTGGTTTCGTTTGTTTTTGTAAGGCGTCTATAAGTTGGGTGTTATAACGAAAATAGTTGATTAGCCGAGAGTGATGGTAGACTGTAAACCTGGGCACACACAGTGTATTCTTGGGTGGATAACACTATTGTGCATGAGTTGTTATTGCTTGAGAATACACGTTGTGGCCGCAGTGAAAAACTACATTTACTATTAATGAATAATGCAGACTTTATAAATTTGATTTCATATCAAATAAAGTTAACCACATTGTAATGCACTGGCAATGCATATGGTTTGCATGGAGTTTACGTAAAAGCCACTTATCTGTATAACATGCAGGTTTCAAAGTTCGAGTCCAACGTAAATGCCGTACAAATAAGCGTACAACCATACTGTAACTATTACTGTACTGTACAGTATACTGTTGTATTCTACTAATGCTGTAAGCTATGAGAACCATTCTCTCTATACCTAATATATACCAGTATATAACGTATATATATATATATATATAAAGTAACAAATTTATCATCGCGTTGATCAGAAGCAGTAAAATATATTGCTTAGTGTTTAAACACTTCATAACGAAAATCTGCACACATTTACAAAATAAGCTAATAGTTAGACATTAGCAGAACACTATCGATCAGCTAAAAAATCACAAATTTATAAATATTTAGAAAAAATAATTGAATATGTTTTAGGATGTGATTGATTGCAATTTAGAATACATATTAAGTAGTTTCGTGTGAGTACAGTATGTTTACATAATAATAATAATAATAATAATAATAATATATGATATATGTATATTATAAAACGCGTATCAAATATTATCAATATATCAATCATTAATAATTACAAGTTAAACTTTAAATAATAATTCAATATAAAAAAGAGTATTAAAATAAAATTGGAATGAGAGTTGATATGAAGTTTGTTTGTGGTTCTGGAGTTTGAATGGTTGGACGCAGATGTGTACCAAACACGCAAATTATTTTTGGCAACTTCCACCTTATTTAATAATTGTTGGCGAGGTATTAAAAGAGGAGGTCTAATAAATGATAATAATAATAATAATTATTATTCATTGATTAATAATGTTTGATGAAATAGTGTTGCACATCATTTATAACAAATGATGCCTGCATTTAGCATTACGAGTTGCTAACGTGCAGCGCGTAAGTGCTTTAATGCGTAAGTTACTGCTAAATGCCTGCATTTGTAATATTAGCCATCACTTACTTAGTGGTAACCGTTTCCAAACGCACCCATAGATCATTAAATTTGCGATGTTGTTGTTTCGATGATGAATAATGCTCAACTAAAATAGTTGATGAGGTAGTGCTGACAATACTGGTCGTCAATTTGGCTGCTAATAGCGATGATTTTGTACTTACAGGCAATAATGGTGTGTATAAAATATTTGAATTACTACTATTAACTAACATTTTAGTCACAGATCTATTAGTTTGTTCATCAATATTCTGTTTTGTTCGCATAATTAAGTTATTATTTACATCATATTTCTTAGAATTTAAAAACGAAACATTTCTTATAGTATTTTCATACGGAACGCGAACATTATGTAAACTTTGATTCGATTCGCACCTAAACCTAAAACGTCTGAGTAAAAATTCAAACTTAAGTCAATTTGCTAAAGTTTAGGCAATAACTTATATTATAAATAATACTTTTTTATTTTTGTATTATGAAAATTATTATCATTGGCTCTTTGCACTTCATATCCTTTTTCTTGTACAAAGTTGAGTATCGAATGAGCGCCTAAAAAGTGTCCTAAAATAATATAATATATATGTGTAAACAAATAAAGCAAATAATTAACATTCAATATAAATTTATACATAAAACTATAACACAATATTGACGTGCAGTATATGAACAATAATTGATTGATTCAATTACCAGCACCAAAGGCAAAGAAAAAACCGTGATCTGGCTGTGAATTAAGTAAATTGAGCATTCTTTCGCTCATTCGTTTGTTCCGCTTCACAATTAATTCAGATCTAAAGTAATCATCGATATGTCGGGCGAATTCCAATTCTTCTTTGTTATTATACATTGTGCTATTTTGTAATATAGGAACCTATCAAATATGTAAAAACCATACATGTATAAAATGTTTACGGTTTAAGTTTTATGCTTTATGTCATACATGAGTAGTGTCCTGATTAAATATAATCTCGTTTAAATCACCACAATTGTAATGGCGAATTAGATCGTCGGTCGTCAACTTAGGCCGTAATAATCCTTTACGTATTGCCTCGTGTTGTGACAATGTTTGATTTAATGCAAACAATACTTGAGAATTATTAAGACCATTCAAAGGAAGACATTGGTCTTCTACCTGAATAACAATTTGTAAATTTAGAATGGAATCTGAACAGTATTTTATCAAATATGCATTTGGTATCTGGATATACAAAACTTTAGACAAAATTGAAACAAATTTTAGGAATTTTTGTTTGAATATTTCAGTAATAAATTGTAATAAAATATTCAAATATTTTGATTAATCGACTTTAAATTATATTAATGAATTTTGTTATAGTAACGGTAATATTATATTATCTAATTAATATTATATTAATTATGTCGAATAAATTGAACTAACAGTAGAGTGAATATTATTAAAACGATTGCTAAAGGATAATAGAATTCAAGGAAGCAGTCTGTAAAAGTAGGGTAAAGATAATCAAAAGAATATAAAATTGGCAATACAGTAGCCGTACCGATAAACGAAATAGTAATTCGGGCGATGGAATGGCGCTGAAATTTTATTTTGCTAATAATCGTAATAATAAGTTAATGGTAAAGGTAGAGGCAATGGCACTGATATATTCTGTAATATTACTGAAAATAGAAATAAGAATACGTTGGGTTATATTTTGTGTAATTGATTGTTATTTTAGTGTCATGTAATATGAAGTAACAATAAACACCGCTTGTAAACCACCGCAGTATAGCTCACTTTTAAGGTACCAGCGCTTTATTGCTTCACATATTAAAATGTCATAAATGGACATTTTTATATTATGTTCTATTAACAGATTAATATGTGCAATCTGTACAAATAATAAGAAGCTAAACTTTTAACTAATGAAAATTTAAAATAAATAGGTATTACCGGTAACTATTTTAAAGTTATCACACTTTATACAACCGTATTCCAAAGTTTTGTAAATCCATTCGTCATTTAGATTTCAAAACATTTCGAAGGCTTATTAGCAGCAATTATTTATCAATTATAAATTTTAAATTTTCACTTTCTTAAAACAGGCCGATATAATGGCTTTCTGACAGAATCACGAAATGATTAACAAAAGTTGGAATACTTATAAATAAGTAAGATAACTTTAAAATGTGTTGAACCAACGAAACAATCTTAAATAATTTAATATTAAAGTTGCAGCAATTTATATATTGGTTGCCAATTAGTAAAAGAAAGAAAAACATATAATATTAAACGTACGTATTTAATACATATTAAAGTATACAGTATGTAAAATGTATGTTTAAAATTAGAAACCTAAATAAAGCATATTAGGCGAACATTTACAGCGAAACTAAGTTAGGAAAAACTTGAAATGCTGCTAATTTTGTTTTTTATGGCATGAATGGTTTACAAAAATCGAAATAAATTACTTTTGTCCATTTGAAAATGCGATCACAAGCATATGAATCAAAATTAAATTGTTTGATGACAAGTTTCGGAGCGTTCATTATCTAGTATTGTGATTTCTAAGATAATTATATGGTTTACGCAATCTAAACAATTTTCAATTTTTATTTAACCACATATAACCAAAAAATAATGTGAATTATGGAGTTTAGTAACCGTTGCTTTCGGATTTCCTCAAAACTTGAGCTGAACTCAAAAACTATACAAATTTAAAAATAATTTGTCCCAAAATGAGTTGGGTATCATATTTTTTCCAATTTCGACATAAAAGTTCCAGCTCTGGTTAATTTTGTGCTCTTTTTATTATACCAATATTAACGCGTTTAATATTACGGTAATAACAATAAAGAATGTGTTCATAGCATACATAAACGCAGTGAAAATTTAGAAATTCCAAACAAAAATTATTTTAGCTAAAATTAGCTCCGCTTAATCAAATAAATATAATATTATAGTTAATATTAGTTTGGTAAATATAAAAAAACTGGACGCTAACATTGAATCAGTATAATTAAGACATGCAATTTAATAATGTTATTTAATATAGAGTGTAAACTTGTACGGTATTATTGGAAAAAACATGATAAAAATTAAGCATTAATAACTTTTCAATTTACCATATTTATATTAAGCCATTAAATAATATATTAAATTAAAAGTAAAATGTGGGAAATATCGCATAAATTTAATCGAATGTTTCGATCACATATTTTAAATAAGCGTCAAACATACATACAGTACTTAATATGAATTTAAATCGAGCACAAATAAAATTTAGCGAGAAATTTTATCAAAAATAAGAAACAAAATTTAAATAAATTTTTAACGACTGGTGTTCACGTTTCACTTTTACCGATTTGGGTTCTGAACTTCAAAGTTAGACAGAAAGTGTTAAGTTGCAAATAACGTATATTGCATTGATTTATTAAAAAAAATCTCTCATTAATGCTCTTTAACTAAATATACTTTATAATTTATTACATAAAACCAAATAATAAAACAGTTAGTGAGAAAAAAATCCATATTATGACATTATAAAATTACAATAAAAATTATCAGTAAATAATTTATTTGCAGATAAATTACTAAATTGTATAAATAATACATATTTACTGTATATTGACAATCGCTCTAAAATCAGGGATATAAAATTGACATAAAAGTCTACAAATTCAGGGATAGAATGAGGAGGGAAAAATTCACGGCAAAATCATAGAGAACACACTTTTCTTAAGTTAATGTATACTGTATGTATTACTATATTAGTTCATACTTATTAAAACATTTAACCCATGATCACTTTATTATGATAAAACTTTGAACACATGGACAGACAGAACATAGTCAAAAGCATAAGCTCTACTTTTGTAAACTGAAAAGAAAAACCTTCAGATTGAATCAACCTTTATTAAAAAAAGCTTTTCCGTAAAAGATGTTTTTCACACAAATTAAAAAATAAAATTTTTATAGTAGCAATTGCAGTCAAAAAATCATAATTTATTAAAATTTTCTAAATTTTTCTTTTAATTCAGGCTCAATACTCGTACCGATTTATTATTTTTCCAATTCCATTCCGAATCCTAGGAATGGATTAGAATTCCAAAGATATAGTTCGATGATATGATTGGTAGATATGTTTCGTACTGACACGACAAACATGTATTCTCTACTGACACAATAAATTTTTCGGCATAAATATTATTTGGGAATTTGGGAATAAAGTCATGAATTTAAGACATATATAAATTGGATGCTAAATGAAAATAACTTTGGCCTAAATTTAATAATACATTATAATTATTAATTAAATTCATTTAAGAATAAAATATTAAAAAATATTTTTTATATAAATAATTTTTTAGAAAGTTATTTATAAGTCATATTAGTTTTCACATTTATTTCCTTTTTAAATCTTCATTTCTATTGGTTTACTAATATTTGCTAAATTTTGAATGGTTTCTAAACAATTTGCAATCGTTAATATGGTTGCGATAACCTAAAAAACTAAAAAGTTAGCCACAAAACACTAATTTTAACAGATAAAACCATTTGGAAAAAAGTGAATCAAATAAATTATAATTTTGAGTCACTAGTTTTTTAAAGTCTCTAATATAGCTTTACATTAGATTCGTGTGAATAACCTGATTATATATTTTGTATTTAAAATTCCAGTAATTAATTAATAATAGGTAATCATTTTCGTTTGAAATAACAAGTAAAAATTAAAGATTTAAAAGCTTTATTTTAAATGTAATAAAATTTTTCAAAACTACGAATGAATAAATCCTTGATGAAAATTTCCAAGTATATCAAAATAGATATTAAATCGGATAATAAAAATACTTTAAAATATAAGCTTAATTAATGAAAAGACATAACATAAACGTGGTTTTGTTTGGTTTAATTCATTAAAACGAAATACTGATGCAGTAATGATTAAATAATTAAAATCTGCACAATTAAGGTAAAATGAATACTTATATACCAAGAAATCACTTACATTTTCAATAGAGCCAACATTCTTATTTAATCGTTGAGCCTCTTGTGCGAGATATAAATCTAAAACAGGTACACCACGAGACTTGATATCGTTTTCGGTTAACGCGTTAACCATAAGCATCACCCAAACGGGACGCTTTCGCTCCCAATTCGCTGTTATGGCGTTGAATAGATTATCTGGTGTTATGGGGTACGGCCTCATCACTCGTCGATCCGATGTCATCCAAGATGGAAACACGTGGCGCACGTAATCTAAATGGGCTTTCAATCGTCTGTACATAAGATTAGGCAATACATTCGACAATCGTTTGCCATTTGGAAGCATTTGGCAGTTCGTTAAACTGATCATAGTGAACGGATCCAACAGATCCAGTTCGAAGAACACGTTATCACTTGTTTGAAATGCGGTCTTCACTCGATTTGAGAGCTCATCCCACACACGTGTGTACGCCACGTGAATTGTGCCGAAACAGTATGACACAGGATGACCACCACTTGACACTGCCTTCTTCTTCTTAATTGTCCATAAAAACGATACTTTATTGCCATTTTCGTTGCACTGTTTCTCAACAATTAATTATAATTATATGATAATAACGCATTGATTATATTAATGGTATACCTTATTATTATGGTTATTGTTATTTAATTTGTTGATAATACGTTTACAATTAACTTTTGATTGGTTATTGAATTTTCGAAACTGATTTATATCCGGTTTTAATAATACATGTTTCGTTTGATTACTAGCGATTGGTTTCATTTGATAAACATTGAATAATCCAATGAAAATAAAAATAATTAGCGCATAATTCATTATAAATACGCAAAAATAATAGACATGTGGTGCGCATTATAATGTAAATATGTAACGCAAAACAACATTCATTTACTATTCATCGAAACGCCATTCAACTAAAACTGCGCAAAAACCAAAATCCACTTGACTTTCATCAACTTTCAACTTTATTGCCTGCTTTTCAAATTTTTGGCTTAAATTTCTGTAAAATTTTGATGGGAGTCATCCCTTGCTAATCCTTCTGTGATAGACTCCAATTTTTTTCAAAACTGCAAACTTTGAAATTTAAAGTTTTGAATCTTTTAAATACTTTTTTATCTGACTTTGCAAAATTCAGATATATGGATTTGGGTATATCCGTCTGTCTGTCCGTCTGTCTGTCTGTCCGTCTGTCTGTCTGTCGGGTGTGCACACTCTTATGTTAATAAAGGGATTTTGATCTTTACTCTAAT
>JAQIXJ010001691.1:0-19232 GCA_034700185.1 Phthiracarus laevigatus | reverse complement strand
GTGAAGTAAAAGCAAAAGACATGAAATTTCGACTTTTACTTTTGCTTGAAGTAAAAGTAAAATACAAGCGAAATGAATAAATTTGTTAAAAGCGAAAGCAAAATACAAGTGAAATGAAAAATTTTCTTAAAAGTAAAAGCAAAATCCAATTTAAAACAATATTGCCAAAAGTAAAAGCAACAAATTACGACAAATTATTTGACTTTTACTTTTAAAAATTCTAGTAAAAGCAAAAGCAAAATACAAGTAAAATTAAAAATAAAACAAAAAGGAAAAGCAAAAGACATTCTATATTAAAATAAAACTCAAAAGCAAAAGTAAAAGAAAAGCAAAATTAAAATTTGAAAGTTAAACAACAGTAATTTCAACACATTCATGATAGATTTAAAATTTTAATTTATTTTCAATTAATTGGATTTAAGATATATATGCATAAACAGACAGATAAAAGACATATTCAAATTTATAAGCTATAGTATTTATAAAAAACGAAGCCAAAATTTACATGTATTTAACTGGGATCTTTAAATATAAATTTATATTAAACATCTGAAGATTTTAAACAACTATTTTTAAAGATGTTTTTACATTGATTGAGATTGATTTCTAATGACAGAAAATACAAAACCTGTAAATTTTCTTTAAGTTTATAAATTAAACTTAAGTAAATTGTGTTTAAAGAAATGGTTTGGAAATCATTTTAAATGTGAACATTATCAGTACTACGAATTTTAATTTTCTTATCTATTGACATTCATCTGGATGTTATATTTAATAAGTGTGAAAATTTAAATTAACATATCTAAAAAAATAACATTGTAAAACCATTTAAAGTTAGATATCAAATTGTTCAGTAGTTTATAAAAAAATTTTAAAATAGTATTATAAAAGATAACACAACTTTGTTGTGGAAAATATATTACTTATTACTTGAAAAAGTTCAATAGATTTTAAATAACCCCATATTAAATTGAAATTTTGTTTTGTTACATCATTTTGCGAAAGATGTCACTAAAATTATTATCTAAATTTCGACCATTTATGCTTGTTTCGATCCTAATTTTGAAATAAATCTTCCTCAAGTTAAATAAAAAATTGTTGAAATCTCATTATTATTATAAAGGTCAAAACCCATTAATTAATTTAAGTGTGCACGCTTAAACCGAAAGACAAATAGTTTGCCCAAATCCATATATTTGAAGAATGCACTCAGATAAAAAAAACTGTAGTGTGTGATATTATTCACTACACGTTTTCTCAAATAAAACTCTTACTGTATTTCTAGTAGTATCGATAACTACTAACTGTTTAATTATATATGTACTATTAATAATAATTAATGCTTGTTTTTCTTAAATGCATATCATACTCACTCATTATGTACACTTTTTAGTGTAAATATTAAACATTTTTCAAGTGCAATTCAGTCCAATTCTTTCTATGTTAAGTTTTCCTATACTTAACATTGTTTTCACTAACATGTCTCTTAACATTAATCTCTTGGTTCTTGGATTCGAACCAATCCATACTTCTTCAGTATTAATTCAATACTATACGAATTGTGGTGGTTAACCTATACCGGCCATACTACTACTACATACACTACAAAAACTAACTAATTTTTTAGATTATAAACTAAATTCTTAAAGTTTATAGTAAACTGTTCAGTAAAATAAATTTTTTCCCTTTAAACAATTAAACTTGAAGTGGCAAAAAAACAAACTAATTTTAATAAATTTTAAATGACAATTTTTGCCAGTAAGGACAGAGGTTTATTTATTTCTATGATTCAATTTCGCATTAATATAGTTAATTTTTAAATGCAAATGTGTTAATTCTATAACCTATATGTTTTTCAAAAGTAAAACATTTAATTTAAATTTCAAAACTTTAATAATTATAACTTTATTCATTTTTAACATATAATTCAACATAATATAAAATATAACACTTTATGATTGAGAAATTATGACATCTTTAAATAGCTTAAAGTAAGCTGTAACTTTTATAATATATTTTGTTTTATTTTTACGAACAATACTTAAACTTTACATGGATGGAAATCAAAACCCTCCTTGATGGTATTATGCGATGTTTTTATTTAAAGTGTGGTTATAGTTTAATTTATATAAATTTTAAAAAACCTATTTAGTTTTTGTTTAAACTTATAGCGACAGATAAACTATGAATTCAGGCCAATTGAACAACAATATTTAGTAAAGTTATGTAAAGAAACAAAATGTAAAAATTAAAGCATCCATAATAATTAATATTGATTAAAGCTAGTTTCACACAAATTATATTTTCACAACAAATAAATTTAATTTGGTTATTTTGTCAAATCCATAAGAACGTTTTTGCTCAAATCAAAGTGAGATTGAATAATCACAATTGTTTTTGCTGTAATTAACTAAATTTCATATTTTAAGAGTTGAGTTTTAAATTTCATTTATTTTTATAAACATATTTCGTTTAGCGAAAAGAAAAGTCTTTAAACAATTAATTATTGGTTTAGTAATAACAAATGTTAAAATTAAGGATTCAAAAAGCGTGCTGACTATTTATGTTGAATCAAAAACTATTTTCGATTCGATTCAATTATGATATTCAATGTGTAAGCTTAATATAAATTAAATTAAAAACAAAAGTGAAAGTGAAAGCAAGCAATATAAAAATATATTGCAAAAGCATAAGTGAAATCGAAAAAATTAAGTTAAACAACGCTATTTTATACTCATAAAAATTTGAATGTATCTACTAAGAAATAAATTAGAAAAGAAATTCTAAAATCTAAATTATTCAGTCCAATTTAATACACGTATAAGCAATGTTTAAATTTATTGTCGAGCAGTGATATATTCAATGATAGATTAATTTTTTAGTAGGAGTACGAGTGTTTTCAACAATGGATAAATAAGTAATCATTTCAATTGCGAGCGAAACAGAAAACATATCACAAACTTGTAAATAATAATTAATTTACTCGCAGTTAGACTTGCATTGCACTTGAACTGCTTTTTCAAATCAATAAATGCTGGAAATTTTTTTCTATAAATTTTAAAAAATGAATAATCAGGAAAAAATATAAATATAATTAACCTATACTATCATTTTGACAAAATCTAAAATCTCTTCTAAATAAATTAATATTGAATCAGCATTAGTAACATGTCATACGGTATGTTTCGTTCATAATAATGCCATATAAAATGTTGTCAGGGGTAAAGGTTTAATATTACTTATTGCCGACAGCATATAAAGATTTAATAAGACGGATTATTTCCTAATATAGAAACGAACCGCGAAGTGAGTGGTCGTGTGAAATAAAAACGAGATTTTCGTTCTTTCTTTGACGACACTCGAATAATATATTTAAAGGAAATTCAGAAGTCCAGATCTATCTCTTATTCATTAATATTTTTGTTGAACAATTAAAGTTCAGAGATTGCATCATCAAAAGTATATCTGGTAATACACTATGAAAGTTTCCTTTTAATACTTATGTGAATCAAAATTTTGCTAAAATTAAGATTACAAATCAGTTTGGGTTTTAATAACACGTAATAATTAAATGCTTATAATTAGAGATGTTTATTACCGGTCACGATAAAAAATATAAATCGGCGGTCACGACCGGTATTATTAGGATGACCGGTAAAAAATAAATAAAATCGGCGGTCATAACCTGTTTTATAAAAAATTTTATAAAAATATGTCCACAAATTGAATTTAATTATATAGAAAAATAATTTATTTTATTTCTTTTTCAATTTTCTACTTTATTATAATCAATTAATGTTATCAAATTATCGTGAAATTTTCGATACATTCTTCAGTTAGTTAGCTTTTGGATACATTTTTTAAAGTTTAATCATACGCATATAATTTAATTGTGATTGCAAAATGACGGTCATTAAAAAGCATGTATTCAGAAACAATTTTTAAGTTTGAAGAAAATTATTCAGGTAATTATCGGTATTAAGTGCAATTCGACCGGTAAACATTTTTCAAAACGGTGGTCATTAGCGGTCTTATAACCAGTAATGAACTACTCTACTTATAATCAATTCAAAACTATTTACAAAATGAATTATATAACAAAATTATTATGATATAAATGTTATTTTTAATTGTATATCTAAAATATATTATTTTACATGTAAAATTGAACCATCGATAATGATTATGAAACTAGAAAATATCGTCCATCGATGGAGAATTAGTCCTGTCTTGCATTGAGGAACAGTTATTTTGTTGCACAGATGAAGTGGTTTGAGCCGTGACTTCTTGTGGCTGTAGTTGTTTGCAATAAGTGGAATGTGAAACAATAATAGCGATCACTATCCTTAATATCACATAAAATATAAACACAGCAAACATCGCATAGAAGAATATGAGTGAGAATGCTATAATCACATCAATGTTGATTTTTCCGATTACCATACTATTTTCGCCGATACTTATAAAAACATTGTTAACGCATACATTTTGCTTGAGCTTTCCTCTCACTTGCTTTTCATTTTCTTATAGCTGTCGACAAAACTGTAAATTTTTAGGTTAGAAACTTATAGCGCACAATCAATGTATTAAGAATTAGCAATAGACATGAAATTTATTATTCTGCAATGTTTCTAAGAAAATAAATTAAAACTGCAACTGCGTTTTTATAATATCGTTGTCCACCTTTTGTTGAATTACCCCTTTTGCTTCTTATAATTCTATTAAAACAGTAATATAACATTATCATACCATTGCTGGTGTTTGATTGAATGCGATGCGGGAAATGTTTGACGAAAAATCAGCACTCTTTACAGTAGTCTCAACTTAGAGGAAGCATTAAAGTATAGTCATCAGCAGTTGCATAATGTTCTAATCATACATGCTTATAGCGCGATATGTTTCCGTCGCTGAGCACCATATAATACTCTACTAATAGGCTCCTCGACTGCGTTATACTCGTTCACTCATACACGGAATTATATCGAGCTGTGAGCATCTATGGTTCTAATGTTCTCTAAACTGTTTCCAAATACCACTGTGTTGCATACATCGATTTAATAGCAACATGTAGACAGACAATAACAGCCATTGACTATTGCTTATAGCTAGGGTGTCCCAGAAGGAAGGGCTGGAGGAGGTTACCCAAATTTTCAAAATGTTGATCCACCTACCTGAAAAATGACAACTCTATGATGGAAAAATATTTTATACTGTTTTTGCATCCGTTGGAAGAAAAACTGTCGCTTCAATCCGAGTAGTTCAATCCTCCCCCTAAAATTTTGAAAATAGGAAACTAACACCTCCAGCTGATCAACACACTCTGGACACCATGCTAATAGCAGTGATAATTTTTGTTTTTGTTCCGTAAGCTTTAGCTGTCGTTCAACAGCTTTTGAACTTCTTGTAAATTCAAATTTCTCTTAATTAAAACAGGCGTCTTATTTATTTTCTGCAGAGATATTTCGTTTTTATAAATAAATAATGTATAAAAAAACCTTAAAAACAAATTTAAGAATAATATAAGAATATATCGATTTGTTTAAAACAATTATCATATAAGTAATGAAATGACTCTTTTTCATGCGCTCTTTGTGCAAGTAATCCGATAAAAATCTTATTTTTTAAAATGCATACAAAAATGGAACATTTAAAAAATATACGGATTTATAAAACGTAAATATTTTATACGTTTTTATAGTATGCAAACCAAAATATATTCTATCCAAAAAGCAATAAAACTTATACAAATTGATAGCATACAGCTAATACCCGCTTTATTAAAGAATATTCTCTTAGAGGGAAAAAAGCTTATGGTAGTGATACTGTACGTTCTTCTTTCCTTCTGTCTGGTTCGCGATAGAAGTTCTATATTAATAAAGAGATTTCTTAAATTATAAAATGTTTGACATTATGACATCTTATTAAAAGTTAACATAGGCTTACTTATCAGTCTAGTCGCATAAAATGTTCTAATCCCAAATTATTTTACAAGATTTATAGTTTCTTATTAAATCTTCTTATTGAAGATTTTGGGATCATACTAAAAGTAATTTAAAATAGATAAATAAAAGTTAGACAAATGGAATTTTAAAGCTTTATTTTAAACATATCAAAAAACATTAATTAAGTAAAGTAATTTGTTTTCATCTTTGAATCGCTTTTGAAAATAAGAAGGAAAAAATTAAGGTAAAAGAAAAGTTTTAGCACTCATTTTAATCTCGCTAAAAGCTTTTAGAAGAAAAACTGTTGATTTGTGCACGTTTTATAAATTGAATTTCCTCAATGCTATACTGGATATTGTTTTCAAAATATTAGCCAAACACTCATAAATTTTAATGTTAATAGCGAAAAATGCTAAAATTGTTGAAGAGGATAAATAAAAAAACTGATAAAAATTAAAGTAGAATTGACATTTATTTATGCATTGTGACATGAAATGTAAATTCCTATACTAAGCTTAATAATATGTATTACTAAAGAAATTTTACTTTAATTTAACTTAAGCTACAAAAATTAATAAATGATTTCTTTTTGGAATTTTTAGGCGAGCTTATGCATTTAACCATGTCAGTCTGTCCGTTTGTCTGCTCGAAATTTTATATCAGTATAGGGATTTCACCGATGTCTTTTATAAATAAAGTAATTTTTCCTTTCATGGGTCAGACACTAATTAATTTGAAGTTTAAGTATGAAAGAGATAAAATAGCTTATTAAACTAAGAAAATTGAGCTCTATTTGAATGTTCTGTTCTTGATTTAGCTCACTTTCTAGAAGAGATCGAGCTTATGGATTTGACAATGTCTGTTCGTCTGTCCATCCGTCCGTCTGTACCCCCGGTGTCCGCACAATCTCGACATTGACGCCGTTGCAAGAATCAGCGTAACAAAACATTTTCATTCTTAAAAAATTCATATTTCCGTTGTAAACTTACAATTCCTTTGAATCTCATAAATCGATTTACTTATGTACAAATTCATTCACCCTTTAAGGTAAATATTTCTCTTTTTAGTACGTTTTCGGTTCTTTACAGTTTACGTTTTCCCTTTCAACAACTCTTTGAACAAATCCATAATGTATTCTATGCACTCTATAAATTGGAGTGAGATATTTCAACAAAATATTTTGGTTACAAAATTTTTGAAATTATACTTTTTGCTACCCTCATATCCTACTTGATTTAATTGCGCTCAACAGCCAAATGTTTTTCCGCCAAAGCTAACGGTGTGTTCTCTAATGCTGGCAAATAACTGTTCTATCGATCCCATCTCTGTCTCTTCTCCAAGATCATATTCCTTAAAACGCCTTATACCGCTAAAAAACTCAAATTAAATGTCGGCATTGTTTTGTCTACAATAACGACATCATGCAAGTCTAGAAAATTCTTTCATGATTAAACTCTAAACAAAAATGAACATAAGTAATGTGCACACGTTGACATTTATATTTTTTAAGCGAATACATATGTGGAATAGTCAAATGTATAATAATTTTCTGAATAACATTTACGCCAAAAAAACTTATATTCTTGTTTATCATGTTTGTAATTTTATTTTTAAACAAACAATACTTTTAATTATTATTGTTTCGCTAAAAATTTTTGTACTTAAAAACATTGTTATAAATAGTACACTAGTGAGTGTTTAGGTAATTTTTATTCATTTTAAGTTTAGCTGTAGATGACGAAACATGAATAATTGTGCTTAAAAACAATAACGCATGTTAAAATGTGTTTTAGTTTAATTAATAAGACGCGTGACAGCGTTACTGTCAAAATTACAAAAATGCAAATTTACTCATTTATGCACTGCTATAAACCTGTTGTGACACGAATTTGTGTAAGTTTTGCTCCTCATTGTGATTACAAAAATGTTTAAAGTTATCTCATCGACAACTAAACAAAGAATGATTTAAAGTATCCTAAACACTCACTGAAGTACAATTTATAATAATGTTTTAATGTATTCACTAAAAAAATATTTGAATAAAAGTGAGCACTTTATATTGTTCGTCCTAGTTTTCTGACATCGTAAAATTTAGATATATAGATATATTGTCAGTACATTCACTCATTTTTTAGCTTTTGAACTCTACTTTGACAAATGGATTTCCACAGAGTTCTTATGCTAATTAAGGAATTTTAACCTGTTTCTTAAATTTCTAGCACTATTTATAAATTCAAAATAAGTTTATTGTAACCTTTTTGTGTCATTGTTAATTCTAGATTAAGTTTTAGAAAATCATATAAAATACTTAAATTGTTGCAAAATTGAAATAGTTAATAATTTTTAAAAAATTTAAAAGAAAAGTCTTGTTTTAAATTCATTAAATAATTAATATAGAACTGTAAATTATATAAATATATTTGTTTTGCATAAACCAATAAAACTAAAATAAATATACTTGGACGGAGTTACCACCCAACAGAACTTTTATATAGAACGTGCAGTTATATTATTTTGATTTACATTTATAAAATGTTTATTTTGAATTTGGCTTTAATATGGTTTTCAAATTAACTTTATTTTTATTTATGAAAAACCAAAGCGTTGTTGATTTTGGATGTTATTTTTAAATCCAAACAAATCTTAATATTTGGTTTGTAACATCAAATGTTTTAAATAAGCAGAATAAAACATCATCTGTTTTTTTAAAATTCTAAATTAAAAAATTTTCATTTTTGATTAGCTAATATATATATATATATATATTATTTTCTTATCGACCATTTGAATGTCTATTTGTTGTATTTATAGTAGTTTTAAAATTTCAATTACAATTCATTTTTTAGAAATAAGTTAAAATCAATTACATTTTAATTTAATAACTTCCTTATACGATCTGATCGAATACAATTCACTTTGTATTTGTAATAATTAAATTAATTCAAATGTATTTCACTTTTTTACTTTATTTTAATTGAGTTTCCGATTTTAATTTATATTTTAATAAATAAATTTTAATACTTGTTACTAGAGAAGTGAAAATCGATAGAAAAAAAGATGCAAAATCGTTTATTTCTAGTTTGAAAAATTGCACAAAAATCGTTTCAAAAATCGTTTGAACAATATTATTTTTCTGCTAAAAAAACAGTCTTCTGCTACAGTCTTATAATACTTTATGTTTTCTTTAGTGAAACGCTTTCTATTGTACCTAAAAAATGCTTTGTATTTCTAAAGAGATCTTTCGACGTCAACGGTACTAACGGAAAAAGCGTTTTCTTATAAATTGACATTGTCTGAAGCAAATGAAACCTAAATCTGAATTATTTCTTAATGAGTTTTTATAATCTATTTTTCCAACATCAAAATGTTGTTTTGAAAACTCAAAAATCGTTCAATATGTCTAAAATCATTTATTTTAATTTGAGTCTTAATTGGGTTAATAAATGTTTTTTATTTGACTTTGTAAAAATCAGATATATTTATTTGGCTATATCCGTACGTACACTCATTTTATGTTCGTTATTGGCTTTTGATCTTCACTTTGATAAATGGATTTCAACAGATTTCTTATGCTAATTAAGGAATGGTAACCTATTTCTAAAATTTTTTCACTATTTATAAAATCAATATATGTTTATTGCAACCTTATTGCATCAATGTTATTTCTAAATTATGTTTTAGAAGATCATTTAAAATACTTAAATTTTTGCAAAATTGAAATATAAAATAATTTTTAAAAAAATTAAAAAAGTCTTGTTTTAAATTCAATAAATAATTAATATAAAACTGTAAATAATATTAATATATAAGTTTTAAATAAAGTAATAAAACAAAAATAAGTTTAATTGGATGTTACTGCCATGGGTGTGCTTCTATATAGAACGTGCAAAGTTACAATATTTTTATTTACATTTATTAAATGTTTATTTCATTTTTGGTTTAAATATGGTTTTCAAATTAACTTTTTTGTTCTTAAACAAAAGGTTTTTTGATTTTGGGTTTAGTTTTTAAAAACCAAACAGTTAGTAATTTAAAAAAAATATTATTTAGTCTGTAACACTAAATATTTTCAATAAACGGAATAAATGTATTACTTCATGTGTTTCCTTTAAATTCTATATGAAATAATATTTATTCTTGATTACCGATTATCTATATAATTATTTTGGTAAGGATGTTTCTTTGTTCGTATTTTCCGACGAAACGGTTAGAAAAACAATTTTACCATAAGCAGAAAAATTATAGCTATTCTACTGGGGGACTCGGCAAAAATAAATAATTTTTTATCTGACTTTTTTTGACAGATATATGGATTTTGGTATTCTGTCCGTCTGTTCGTCATTCTGTCCTTCCGTCCGTCCGTCCGTCCGTCCGCACTCTTATTCTAATTAAGGGATTTTTATCTTTACTTTAAAAGGGATTTTACAATTTTCTTATTCTAATTAAGGGAATTTGCATATTTCTTATTCTAATTAAGAGATTTTATTTAATCTTTACTTTAATTAACGGATTTTACAATTTTCTTATTCTAATTAAGGGAATTTGCATATTTCTTTTCCTAATTAAAGGATTTAAAGTGATTTCTTATTCTAATTAAGGTATTTTAAAAGATATCTTATTATAATAAAGAGATTTCCATGTTAATATGGCCAAAAAATGGCAATAAGCAAAAAAATGGTCAAAAAGGGTATAAAATTGGTCAAAAATTGTAAAAAATAGACAAAAATTACCAGAATAGAGATCAAAATAGGAACGGGATCTCCCGTTTTTATATGAAAACTGTCTTAAAAATGTCAAAAATAGAAATAAATGATAAAAATTGGGTTAAAATAGTCAAAAATCAGAACCGAATATTCCTTTTATATAGTAACAAATTGGACAAAAATGATAAAAATCGGATAAAAATAGTCAAAAATCAGAACAGGATATACCGTTTTTATAGTAGTATTTTGGACCACAATGATAAAAATCGGATAAGAATAGTCAAAAATCAAAACGGGATATTCCGATTTTAAGTAACAAATTGGTCATAAATGATAAAAATTGGGAAAAAATAGCTAAAAATCAGAACGGGATAATCCGTTTTTATAGTAGCAGTTTCGACCAAAATGATAAAATCGGATAAAAATAGCCAAAAACCGATCGGGATATTCCGTTTTCATTGTAATTATAAAGACAATAATTTTAAAAAATGAATTGATTATTGGCTTGTTTTATGTAAAAATCTGAACTTATAAGTAAAAACTCAATTTTATAAAAAACAAGAACGGCACATTCATATAGAGCTCACTTTTTCTTATGTTTTTGCATACTCAATTATCAAATGTATAAGTTTCTAAGCAAAAACTGAAAAATTCCAAATCTTTATATATATATAATAAGTCTGAAAAATGACTTAATTAATCTAGGACTGCGGACAGGAGGACGGACGGACGGACAGACGGACAAACTCAATTCCATAAGCTCTACTTTGACTCTTCAAAGTGAGCTAATAATAAAAACTAATGAAGAGATAACGGAGAGAGCGGGCGACAATATACTAAATGAAATAAACTTCACAAAGTCAGATATTATGATCGTATCGAGCTTGTTTTAATTTATAAGTTTAAGGAAGGTTAGGTTGGTTGAAAGTTCGGTAAGTACAACTCCATACTAGCCTTTGTAGAATGTTGCGCAAAATATTGGTGCTCTTGCTATTTACATATGCTGTTAATATAATAAAAGCATTTTTGCTTTTCGAGCCACTAGCATGTATAGTATTTTCTTATCGAATGTCTATTGTTGTTTCCTTATTAGTTTTTAAATTTCATTAACAATTCATTTTTAGATATAAATTAAAATCAATTTCATTTCAATATAATAACTTTTTTATACGATCTGATCGAATACAATTCAATTTGTATTTGTAATAACTAGGCACCCATCTGCGACCCTCTGATACTAAGAATTATCCTAAAGTTCATAAAAATATATATTTAATTTGAATATACTATTACCCGTCCGTATAACATTTATTTATTATACGTTTTGTTATATGCTTTGCCCGTTATATTTTATTTTCCACTTTAGTTTCTCGCGAAATACATCAATGTTTTAAAATTGTTAATACATTTTTAGATATTGTTAGGAAAATGCAGTACAAATAGCTTATTAAAGTATTTTAATAGAACATGATAAATAATTATATTGTTTTCGAACAGAGACAGAGAGAAACGAAAAAATTTTTATTATATATATAATTATGTTAATTCAATTGCATTTCACTTTAATTGCGTTTCCTATTTCATTTTAAATTTTAATAAAAACTTTTTAATACTTATTACTATATTATAGTTTTAAAAATTTTATTAGTTAATTGTGATGAATTTTTATTTATATGATTAATAAAGACATTAATATTTGGTTATAGGTTCAAGATTAAATAAGTAATATAAGTTTTAGAAATGATTATCGATCTGAACATGCGCATTATAAGCTTTTTAAGTAAAGCTGTTAAAGATGATCAAATATTTATATTCAAATATAGATTTATAATAAGGAATTTATTATGATTGTTTTTATATTCAACTTTTTCTATATATAATAACATTTGAATTTCATTTTTGATTTATTTTACATTAACATTTTGAATAAACATTATTTAATTTAATCGAGGACAATAGAGATGGGAGTATTAAACGATATCTGACGGATAAATACTTAATTTACCAAAAAACTAAATTATATTCATTTTTTACTTTAAATTTAATTGATTTAAAAAAATTTATCTTTCGCGATAAAATTCTTATTTTTCGAGTTGTACTCTTGATAAATTCCCACTCTTGCGATAAATCTGTCAGTTTAAGAAAGGAATTAAAGCCTAAATGTTTATCAAATTTCTGTTATTTATCAGCTGTTTCTAGAAAAGTTAATTTTGATTAGTGGATAGACTTTTTGATTTTACTATTCAGCTTTCTGTCGAGTTGTCCAACTTTTCGTTTAAACTTTTGTGCAACAAAACCAAACTTCGTCTAATAGTTTCTTCCAAACTGTCGGTTTTTATCAGTTTCATTTTTTGTCTAATTGAAAGTTTAAAATCTAAAAAACAATTTATTTAACAATTTACAAAACAGTTATATTTAATTAATAGTATTATTTTAACCTTTTGTCTAATTTTCCTTAATTTATTTCCACTACTGTCCTTGAGTAACAGGTTTTTCTGGTTCGATGTTATTTTCCAAATTCTTAGACTGTGTAACTCATTCGATGAGAAATAACCGAAGGACAAAGTTAAGCGCATAAGATGGGCGATAGTCCTGACCTAGGAATGGCAAAACATTGCGTTTCTCATCGAGCATAGGGGCTGAATCCTTCGAAGACTCAAATGCGTTTCAAAACTATTATATTTATCTGACTTTGCAAATATGAGATAAATGGACTTGGGTATTCAATCTGTCTGGCCGTCTGGTGTGCACACTCTTATTCTAATTTAGGGATTTTGATAATTACTTAAATAAAGGGATTTTACCAATTTCTTATTATAATTAAAGGAATTTACCGATTTCTTATGTTAATTAAGTGAATTTACAAATATTTTATTCTAAATAACCGAATTAAACGATTTCTTATGTTAATTAAGGGATGTTTAGGTTAATAAAGCCAGTAAATAGTCTTAAAATGAACAAAAGTATTTCCAAAAGTGGTATCAAAACAAGAATGACACATTCATAGATAGCTCACTTTTTCAAAGATTAATGCATACAAGTGTGATAAAAAAACAGTTTTCAAGATCTCAAAGCCCTTTGTTAATATAGCAAATAATTTAAATCTTTTGTAAATATGAGACTGCGGACACCGCGACGGACGGACAGACGGACAGAACTTGCCAAATCCATAAGCTCCCCTTTTTTAAAAAAAAGTGAGCTAAAAACTTTCAATGAATAGTCTATAAGGTTCAACTTCTGAAATGTGAGGCTTCTGTCAATTAAGTCTAACCTTCGGTTTTTTAATTAATTTTATATTACATAAACGAATGAGAATAAATGAAATTTTTAACGATTTGGGACTATTTATCTTAGTTTAGATGTTTTGTTTATGAGGGAATCAAAAGAAATAAAAAACTTGAACGAACATTATAAAGCGCTCACTTTGTTTTAAATGTTTTTTAATAAATTAGATAATCTCCTCTGTTTAGAAAAATTAGCAATATCTGCATTTTCCTTTTTCCAAAAGAACTTATTATATTGTTTCGTAATTTTTCAAACATTTTTGTAAATTTATTAATATTGTTTCGCTATTATGTGTTTTAAAACATTGTTAATAATAGTACTTCAGTTAGTGTTAAGGATATTTTCATTCATTCATAGTTTAGCTGTCGACGATATAACATCAACAGTGTTCTTATAGACGCAATTAAGCGAGTGTGATAGTCTTTTTGTATAATTAGTAAGATGCAAAACACCAAATATTTTTTTCATACTTGCTCCGATATTAACCATTTTTGAACCGATTTTGTGTCAGTTTTAACCAAAATAGCCACATTTATAGTCAATATTTACGCGATATAAGCCCTGTTTTGCAACTATAATTGCATTTTTGACCCAATATTGATCCAATATTAGACCTGTTTTTACACTTTTAACACTATTTTTGACCCACTTTTGCTTTTTTTGTCTGACTGCAAATTTTTCATATAAATGGATTTGACTATGTCCGTCTGTCCACACTCTTACTCTAATATAGGAATTTTGCTCTTTACTCTAATAAAGAGATTTTACCAACTTCTTACTTTAATAAAGTTATTTTCACCTATTTCATATGCTAGGTACTATTTCACCTCTAAAGGGATTTTATTAGTCAAAAAGGACAAAATAAACGGTCAAAAATACAATATGTATCCACAAAATTGGCATTAAAGTGGCCAAAAATGAACAAAATTGTGTCGAAATAACGGACCATATAATATCTAAATATTAAACAGCAAATATTAAAGTTAGATATTATGACCGTATCGATCTTGTTTTAAATTATGACTGAATTTTGTGATCTAATAAAAGTCTACAGACTAACAGTCACAGCCGGACATGTCAAATCCAATAGCTGACTTTGTCAAAGTGAGCCAAACCTTCATCTCAAAATTATAGTTGATCTGCTTTTTGCAATTAAATATAAAAATTGTAACCAAATTTAAATTATCGTTATTGTTTTAATAAAGAGTTTTTCAAAAGTGTCAAAACAAACCTAAATTAAAACATTTTCAACTTTTTTTTTGTCAAAAAGTGATAAATTACTTACTACTTATTGAGGTCAATTTAAATATCGTTAACATAGTTGCCAAAAATAGAAGTTTAAACCCGAACTACACATTCAAAGATAGCTAAATCTCTTATTCTAATGCATATTCATATCAAAAATATACAAGTATGTAAACAAATATTGCAAAATGCAAATTCATTTTTTTTACATACGAAATCGGAGAACTTCCATAATTAATATAAGACTGCTAACGTACAGACATGGTCAAACACATAAGCTCGACTTTTTTATAAAAATGTGAGCTAAAAAATGTAAAAACAATAGAAATTAAAACTTTCAAGATAAAACAATGAAACTTCTTATTAATTCTATTAACATTTTGTGATGATTTTTTAAAGATTTATATAATACCCATCATTTCAAATATGATTTCTAAAATTTGTTTGTCAACAATTCAAATCCTAATTAGTATTGTTTATCTTTTTTTACTTTCAATTCTTAAGGTATTTGTTATATTTTTGCTTACGTTCAAAGTTTTCATTATTAATTCGATTTGAATTGAAGTTTGCTTTCTCTTTAACTTTAAAAGAATAAATTAATACTATTTTACTTAATTAAATTTAGGTTTAAATTATCATTTCTCTGTATTATTAAAGAAATTTAATTTTAAGTTAACTTAAGCTACAGAAAAATAAATCGTTTTCTTTTTTCATAAAATAATTTCGAAGCGCAACTGGTTTCTTATACGTACTTTGATGTATTTGAATCATTTTGGCGCTTGTATCGATAGCAAGTTTATAAAACCTGCGTTTGCTGAAAAAAATAATAAAATATTAAAACTTAGTTCGAAAAGATCTCCTATTCGAATATCCGAGACATATTAGAAAACTGTTTTGTAATGAAACTAAATAAGATTAGATCTGATATGAGATTAGTTATATTGTCTGATTAAATTTTGTAATTTTATGTATAAGTAAGTTAAATTTTAATTTTAAATTATAAGTTTTGTTTTAAAAAAATTTCAAATAATAATATAGAATATTGATAATCTATAAATTAATGTTGAATTGTTTTTTAATGTTAATGTCAGGTAAAGGTCAAGGTTAAGGTCGAAATGAACCTTTATCTTGATCTTTACCTTGACTTTAGTGGCATTTATAGCCTGTGCTTACAGCGTAAACCAGAAAAAAAGGATCGAATGGAGTGGACGAAACTTGCGGAGAAAACGATGGCTGAGCAAACGGTGATAGACAAAATGGTTGAGGATCAAATTATAATGGAGCAATCAGTTAAGAGTTTGGAATATCTCTGTTAATAACAGTGGAAGCGGACCAAACAAACAACACTTAAGAGGAGATCGTTGAAATGGAGTCCAAATTGTGGTATCCTTTTGATTTTGTTTGAATGGGAAAATATCGTAGGAAACATGGCAGCAAAAAATTCAACATTGCATCTTTCATAAAAGTTCGTTATTATTTAAGTATAAAAATATTTGTGTTATTACATTCTTTTGTTCTGATCTTTATAATTTACTTAGCTATGATTTAAAATATCTAAAATTACTCTTCTCATTGAAATAAAATTTTTCAAAACAAAAACACTCGTTTTTAAAGTATTTTCAAATAAATATCTAAATAATTTAATTACATAATAAAAATTATAAAGATTTGCGTATTATTTTTTCTTAAGAGAATCAGTGAAATTAATTTTGAATTTGAAATAAATATAACTAAGAATTTAATGAAATGATAAAATATGACTTTTTATTGCTAGTTAGTTGATGACCGCAGGCAGAAATAAGGGAATGTTTTTTATTAATACAGAACTATCTAAGCGATTTTTATTTTCGTTTTTATTTTTTGAATAAGATTTATAATGACTTAAAATAAAGATTTCACTCCTAACCTACATATCGATTGACCCGTTATATAAAATCTTATTTATCATATTTTTATCAAATTTCTTTCAGACATTCAAACATGTGCCAAAACAAGCCTACTTGTTTTTTTTACAGATTCCTAATATACATTTTCTACTATGAGTCAAGCCAGTATTCATTCGATTGAAGGACAACTCCGTATATTGGACCGAGATGTGGTGCTTGGTAGCCTTTATTCATTGGAAAACGCCACGTCCGAACATCAAAAGCAAATTATAAAATAATGAAAAAAATTAACGTGCAAAAAACTCAGCAGTGGGATTAATCGAAAGTCTTCGAGTTTATTAAATGGCGCGCACGGCTACACTTTGAAGTTAATCCCGTTGTAGTCGACTCTTCCAGCGATTCCAGCAGTTCTGACACTGATTGCTCGACTTGTTCCGAAGCCCCAAAAATGGAGGAAATTTCCGAAGAGAAGGAATTAGCCACAGAGCCAACTATAATTAAAAACAATCTTTCGTTCATGTCACCAATGGTCAGCCAATAGAATCCAATGAATCACCAACCAGATTAACTTCAACCGAACTCGAACGCCCGATAACTCCCACAATGCCCCTACCAATTGAATCGGCTCCACTCTTTTCATTACCGCAAACAGTTACAAGTTCGAGATAGTAAAAAAACTCCCGGATGCTAAATTGGATTTGGTCGGAAATTAAATAATAATAAACACACTCAACCATTGGCTAGAGAATCACCGAAAGTTACAGCTTCGTTACCGGAGGTTGAAAAACTACCGAATAATTGACGCACACCGCAAAAACTGGCGAAACTTTCAACAAAACGACAGAAAACAGCCGCAGAACCACAACTTACACAACTACTACCAAAATCAGCACAAAAAACAAAATGTTTTGACCGAGCCCCAACCCTTCGCTTCAACATCATCATCCGATTCATCTTTTTCTTAGCAACTACCTAAAAGAAGTTATAAAAAAGGCCAGTTCTAAATCTGACCTTAAAATAGACGTGATGCCACACAAACAACACTGTCCACCGCCTGAACCTGTGCCCCGCAACCTTTATGAAACCGATTACCACAGAGAAACACCGAATAAAGCAGAAAAGCAGAAATTAAAAGCCAAAAAAAACGAGACGTCGCTCCAATAGCTGATATGTTGGATGGATTAACAGGATCCGACTAATTTTAGGCAAAAAAATATATCGGCGAGTTTGCCGGCTAAATAATTAAAAATTTAAAAAATAAAATTGTTTTTTGAACCGTTATGTTGAACGCTATCTTTTTAAAAATTAAAATTAAAAATTATTAATTTATTTTAAAAATAACGCTATCATTTTAAAAATTTATTAAAAATATAATAAGCTCATTTTCTCTTAGAAATCCCATGGGTACACATGTGGTGAGAATCGGACACTGTTCCGATCAATACCTTTAATTTTTTTCATATAAAACACAGGTATACAGCGTTAGAAAGCGTTGACGAGATAGCGAATGTCCACTTTGAACCACTGGTCAGGGGATTGGTTCGAATTGTTTTTTAAGCTCACTTTGAAAAAGTCAGCTATTGGATTTGACATGTCTGTATGTCTGTATGTCTGTCTGTAGACGTTTTTAGCTCACCTTTTTCTTATGCTAATTAAGGGGTTTTAGTCTTTTCTCTAATAAAGGGATTTTACCTATTTCTTACTCTAATAAAAGGATTTTACCTATTTCTTACTATAATAAAAGGAATTTACCTATTTCTCACTCTAATAAAGGGATTATTCTAAATTCTTACTATAATAAAGGGATTTTACCTATTTCTTACTATAATAAGAGGATTTTCACCTTTTTCTTATGTTAATTAAGGGATTCTGTTATTTACTATCGTTATCTGTTCCTATCTGTCGTTATCAGTTTTTATCTGTCGTTATCTGTCATTATCTGTCGTTATCTGTTGTTATCTGTAGTTATCTGTAGTTATCTGTCGTTATCTGTTCCTATCTGTCGTTATCTGTTTTTATCTGTCGTTATCTGATCTTATCTGTCGTTATCTGTTCTTATCTATCGTTATCTGTCGTTATCTGTCGATATCTGTTGTTATCTGTCGATATCTGTCGTTATCTGTCGATATCTGTCGTTATCTGTCGATATCTGTCGTTATCTGTCGATATCT